>CM073773.1:95202898-95270982 GCA_037158775.1 Hetaerina titia | reverse complement strand
GGATAGGGAAGGGGGCAAGGCGCCTCTGGGGGTCACCACCGTGGCCTGGCTGGATGACGCAGGCTCAACATCCGGGTACCGCATTTGGACCCGTGCAAATTTTATTCTTTGTAAAATATGAATATATTTAGCAAGTCGCTCATCTCACTGTGAGTTCAGCAATGAGGTCGTATTCGACGATGAACTCCCCAAATGAAGTCACTTCTTCACTTGCTCAGTGAAGTCTGAAGTCACTTCACTGGCAATTCACTGTGATCTCATAGAACTCAAAGTACAGAGTGTTTTATTATTTCCTTAAGTAATTTATTGAATAGATTTTCACAAATACTTAAAATTTTTCAATGTACTGTCCTTGGACCTCTACACATTTTTTCCAGCGTCTCTGCCCTGACCTATACGCGCCCTGGAAGGCGTCTTCGGGAAACTCTCGCAAGGTCTTCGTCACAGCTGATTGGATCTCTTCTATGGACGAAAAACGGGTTCCTTTCAGAACTGCCTTAAATCAGAGGGAACAAAATAAAGTCTGCTGGGGCAAGGTCAGGAAAATAGGGGGGGGGAGGGGGAGCAGCGTTGGCACCTGACTTTTGACCAGAAACTCGCGGACTCGTAGTGCGTTGTGGCAAGACGCGTTGCCGTGATGAAGTTGCCAGGCAGCGGAGATGTCTTTTCTCGTCCTAATGACCCTTTTTCTGAGTTTCCAGCACATCAACGTAGCAGGCAGCGTTAACTGACCGTGTTTGAGGAAAAAACTCTTTATGGACTACTCCTTTACTGCCGATAAAGACAATATGCATTGTTTTCACTTCCGATTAGCTCATTCTTGCCGTTTTGTTTCTGGGTCGTCTTAAAAAACCCAGGTTTCATCACCAGTGATGACTTGTCGAAATAATCAGATTCATTTTCAATACGTTGCCAAAGTTCACTTGAAATTTCCCCTCGGTGGGTCTTTCGTGACATGGTCGGCGCGCAGAGGTTTACAATAACTGACTTCCTGGCGCTTCCACAGCTTGGAGAGCACTGTGACCGGTTTCGCGGAGAAGTTTAGCATTTCCCTACCTAATCCTAATGGCTGTATCCCACTCCAACCAATAGGTGCGGCGCGAAAAATTAAATTGCAATACTTTTGGAACGCACCCTGTATGAACCGGGATACATGAGGGTCCAAGTGGGGGTTGGTACACGAGCCAGCGGTGAGGAAATGATTGAAAAGACGTCACCAGACACCCACAATGCAGATCGACACCGATAACAGATAATGTTGCAGCGGGGAGGGGGGAGATGGGTCATCGCGATATTCCTAATGTGTATGCACATAAGAATGTCATGACAATGGGGATTTCTTAGACGCGCAAGCAAATGAAAAATGCTGTATATCTCGTATTTTACGAGGAAGGATTCCAAAGTGCATTATATAATGCTCTGAACAATAAATACTTCAGAGTTATCAATAAGTTATCTCAAGTCCAATCCACGGGCGAAATCCACCAGACGAACCTTTAGCACGCCGCGCCACATCGAGATGTTGAGTAACGACGGAGATTAAAATCCGTGAAAGTCATTGAGGGTCAGTCCAAAGTACTCGCGCACAAATGTTTTAATTCATTCAAAACTTAATGGCTAAAAGGCATTCATTTTACATTTTCCGTCCTAAGTGTACTTGTACACCTGTTTTTTCCGTCATAATAACTGTATCCCTCCCTATGAATACAACCCTGACGTGGTGGGAGGACATAAATGTTCCTATGACCCATAAAGCTGTGCTGGCGGGAGAAATGATAATTGCACATGGTAGGGTCACCCATTCCAAACAGGTCGAAGGGTAGAAGCCAGACGAAAGGTGGTCCGCGCAGCGTCTGTTCCTCAGTGAGGAAGCTGCAAAGGCGTCTGAATCCAGTGGGGGCAGCAATTTGAGTGACGGTGTCACATCAAAAACAATGCCGAGGAAGGTAACATGAAACGACCTCAATTAATATTCCACGAAAAAATGGACAGAAATGCGAGTATTAGTCCTGGATATTACCCAATTATTCTGTATCTACAATCAATTATTGTCACAAGAATATATATATAGAGAAGGTACATACTTGGAAAGAACGATTATAAGGATAAGAAAGTTGGAAAACATTGCGAGATAGAGGAGATGAAGACGCGTTAGGTCTACGCGAGGTGATACGGAGAAATACCGGGTATTATTGGAGCGATACTTACGGAGTGATACACAGTCGAGGGGCAAAGTAGAGGGAGAAAAAGAATAGGCATTTGCGATGTAATTAAGGGCTTTGGAAAGTAATCAGAGCTAAAGAATGAGTCATCGTAAAGCGTAGCACATGATTTCAGGTTTTTTCTGTCATTATAATTAGAGCTTAAGAGTACGGTAGTGTACAGCGCCACGGTCCATCGAAAGCCAACCGTAACCCAGTAGACTAATTTTAATAAGTCTTTTAGTCCAGACACAATAGGTCAAGCGACATGCCCGTACATTAGTTCCAGCGCGAATAATATCATCTCGAGCGACCGATTAGCTCAATGTCTCTCCCTACCCTTCTCTCATTCCCCTGGATCCAAGCCCCTCTGCACCACCTCCCACATCCAGTAACAACAACGACAAGAGCGAGCACCCGGCACTCAGCAGAAGTGGATACCGAGTCCTGGAACGGGTCCCGCCCCTTCTCCGCCTCCCACGCATTACACGACGGGCAAGTCCGCGGTTAAAGAATGCGGGGATGCTACGAGGCGGGAGGGTTAAGGGGGGGGGGGTTGCTTGAGAAGAGAGGGGTTGCTAAGGCGGGGGTCGGGGGAGAGAGGTGGGCGAGTTTTGGACGGGCGTCGCAAGTGGGAGGAGAGTAAGGAGCGTGCGATTGTAAGCGACAGTGGACAGTGGAGTCGAAGAGAAGGGATCCGGGTCATTTTGCACCGCTCGCGACCTATTTTCTGCGGATGGATGGGGGGCATTTTTGAAAAGGCATATTTCTGGATTGAATTTGTCAAATTTAAGATACGGTGAACCATCTACACCGTCATCTTTCTCCTCTTCTGGGGAGAGGACGAATGAACCGCTCTTCCTCTCAATGATTCATCAGTGAGAGAAAGAACGGTTCATTTTTTCATCGAGGGGTTTTTAATTATCTCAGAAGCCGAGGAAAGCAACCTGCGATGTTGTGCGGGCTGCATATACGTGCGGATACTAGCATTATTCCCCTCAACACTCGATAAGTTGCGGGCGGAGAAACCACTTAATCCCATTTGCTACGTTGCTGAATAGGCGGACCATAGGAAAGTATGGAAAGTGCATCATTTCGAATGCTCGATCACTTTTATCACAAATTTATCAAATTATAAACATAGGATACTCGAACACTGTTCCGAAAAAATTGAGGGCTAAATTTGCACCATTTATCATCATAATAATCACTCACAAAACCAAACGGTGGTGTTTGCAAGAAAACCGTTTATGTGTCCCTTTCTTTTAGCATGACATATTTTGACAACATAGGCAGTTCTGATATTGTAAGCACCTAGAAGGTACCTTTCTAATCATGACTGACTCTATGCGGTATTTTTCTCTGCATTTTCGGTGAGCGATGGAATTATTATTCCAGAAAAATTACCGTAGAAATATTTTCCCGAGGAATTAATTCAGAGCAAAGTGGAGTGCGTCACGTTTCCTTACGACAACGACCGCGGTGTATTAATTGTTTCCATTGACACTGTCTGCGAGGAATTGGCCAACTTAGATCGCTTACTACCGTGGTGAAGCCACCATCCAGCAGTCGATATTGCTCAACAACTGTGCGAATGACTTCGTTTGATTGAGGCCAAGTCGACACTCTACCAATTGGGCTCTCTCTCTTTCTTTATCGCTCGGAAGCGTGGAAAGGAGGCTACATGGTTGCCTTGGGGGAATTGTAAAAAAAAAAGCAGAAATGTCATCTTCCATAATCAGATAATCTCGGTACACACTTCATCACACCAATATAATGGTGGATGAGATAAGTTACAAGACCATGCGCGATGCAATTGGTGGTTTCCACAAAAAAAAACAGTAAGCGCCTCAACGTTCCAACTACTTCCATGAAAATAACCATTCAAATGAAACACCATGTACATGGGCACCGAATAAAATTTACAACAATATCGCGTTCGATGCTAATAAAAGGGGAAATTGATCAACCGCACACAAATCAAGGTGTAACGACACATCAAAGCAGATCATTAGGTAACTCAAACACGTTCACGCGTACGTGCATCAACAGAAAATCTCCTCTAAAAAAGTTTTAACCCTGTTCTTTTACGAGAAGAGGTTGATATCTCCAATAAAATTAGTCCTCTTGATGATATGAAACCTAGGGTTTCCGCATGAACATTGTGCGGATCATGTGCATTACACCCTAAAAAGGATAAGAGACCTTTCCAACTGACGAGCAAAGGCTTCAAAGTTGCAACGGGCCACTGGCGCATCTTCCATGAAGCAAACGTTACACCACGTTCTTTATCCAGGATATGAACTGCCGGAAATTGTGTATTCTGCCACCCTCAGGTGTACTGGGCCTCCCGAATGACAACGTCCATTCATGTTATCCTTGCTATCATTCTATATCCATGCTAGTCGAGAAAATCCGCGCAATTATAAATCGTAGACCCCAGTCAAGTGTTCGAAAAGGCCCCGGGTGGTCTCTTAACCCTACGTACACCCTTCAGGACCCCTAACATTGCTTGGCTCCTATTTTTACCTTTGTTGGCCTTAAGCACCGCTTCACCAAGCTTTAGTGATACTTGCTCTGCTTCCCGTCCGTTATTCAAAATCAACGCGGAACACAACTTTTGCCGGATAGTCGAATCATTGTGATTCTTTTGGGATACCTGAAGTCTCATCGGATGGGCAACCATCATTCCAATAACTCTAAATTAAAAAAATAAGAATTAAACATTCGCCAGAACGAAAACTACTTTTACGACAGTTTGCCGAGCGAATTCAAGGCTGAGATCCGAGTAAAAACTTTACGTAAAAGTGTAAAGGGCTGCGTTCGAGGCTTGGATTGATAGTAAAGAGGAAAGGCGGCAGAATTACCAAAAATACTTGCATTAGGGATGATATAAGATTTCTTGATTTACCCAACCGATGAGAAGAATCCAACGCGTGACGAGTTCATAGAAGGTCCACTAAAACAGCCTTCGACCAATTCCTGCTCACGTGAGAGCAGAAAAGGAGCTCCTCTTCGAAAGAACAGCACAAATGTCATGGAAAACTATTTTCATCGGCGTACCCTTTTGGGATGGAGGGGCGAAGGAACTTCGTCGATGGATCCGCCAACGGCCGACACTGAGCGACAATGACCTCAGAGCCACGGGCTCCCTTTGTTTAGCACGTGGGATTCGCGGGTCGATAGCGAGGTGACAGCACAGCGGACGAAGGATGAGGGGAAAAAAGGGGAATGGGCCGGGGGAGAAAGGAAACCTCGCGATGCAGAAAAAAGGTGAATGGATGGAGGCGAGAGAGAGGCATGGATTATGGATAGGGTTGGGTGAGGTATGGATTCCCAACCGCCATCGCGGGGCGGGTGCGGGAGCAAGGGGAGGGGACGATGGAAGGGGGAGGGGAAAATGACGTCCGATGGCCCTCGGGGGTGGAGGGCTGATGCGACGCTGAGAAAAAGGGGAGACTCTTCCGAAAGAGACCGCGATAGAAATTTACGACGCCGGGTAGGGGGATCGACCCACAGCGCCCACGACGCGAAAATCTTCACGCCCTACTCCGTTGCCCCCTGATCGAAGTACTCCCAGTGGAGATAGGCATTAAAAATCATTCTCATCTCCCCCACCGGTGGGTAGTTTGACCGGCTCTCAGGAAATGACACGAACGTGCCCCCATTTTTTCATGACCGCATTCGGGATTCGACCGATTCTATCCAAGCAGCAAAAATTGCGACGAAGTTGGAGATATTACACGGGTCCAAATTGAGGTAGGTTTTAAAAGCTAATCCCAAAGGTGTCGCGCCATAGGTGATTCTGGATGACAGGAATTTCCAAATCCTTAATGTTCGGATACTGCAGACGGTAGACTTGATATAGTCAGAGGGTCGGGGGAGGAGGATTTATCCGCATTGCGATTCGAGTTCTCACCTCTCATTCATCGGAGTATACCAGCATATTTCTTTCCTTAGATTTACTTATACTTACAAAAATAATAACAGGCATATTGAGCGCTGAATGTCACACTTTAATATTTCCTGCGTTAAAATGCAATTTATCAAGAAACAATTTACCCGTAGCCGCGCTGCCTTGTCGAAAAGATTGTCAAAAGCATGTTTTAATGAACATAAAAACCATATCCTGAGTTTTTAAGGTTCGACAGACTTTTCGTACGGCAGGAAATTACTTCCTCCTGGTTGCTCGATAAATATCTGCAGTGCAGCTTTCAACCAACTTCGACGATCGCGTGCCAGAAAGAAAAACACGATTTGAGGTCAATGAAGCCCCCTTTTAATGCTATTTTATCAGTCCATCATTATGTCGCCCGGTTTCGAGAAAACATTGATCGTCACATAACAAGGTGTCATTAGTAATTCCGTTACATTAATACGGGTTAAAACAAAATGGAGCTCCGGATCTAGAATACACCAAGGCAGTACATCCAAAATTCTAAACCTGAGGATAGTTGAAATAGCTAATAAATAAATGTATAATTAAAAAATCATGTAAAAACTGCAATTGTTCGCCATTTCAAAATTAATTCCATGGAGCTAGAAAGACTTTTAGTCATACCTACTTTGCTGGCGTAAAGAGGATCGTATCACTATAGCCAAAAGTAAGCATAGCCAAATTATTTTACTAATTTAATAGATCATCATGAGCTTCCCCGTGCACTTTGAGTACATGCTGACTAACTTTTAATGTAAAATTAATGCAGCGGATAAAACTCGGCTCGTTTTAAATTGAAGCAGGGCTGCCTGGCCACGCGAATAGTTAGGTAAGTGAACTGTTGTCTCCGTCAATTTATGAGCACAAGACCCCCAGGAGAAATAGAATGCTTTCTGCCAAGAGAGAGGCCCGAAACATGATCAATAAGATTAATTCGAGTTTATAGATCGGCTTTGCTCGTCGCAAGACGCCTTCTGCCTCAAAGGTTCACATGCTCTCACTCACGCTACGAGCAAACATACTAGTACGGGAACGTGGAAATGATCAGGGCGGAGGGTAGACAGGTCGCGCACCGCAAACGGAAATTTCAGCACTGGAAACAGGCTTGAGGACGTCCGGAAAAATTGGAGCCGGTTCACCGTCGAAGGACATCGCATCGGAACATGCGACGAGGCGCAAGTATAGTCATACGTAGGAGGAAGCCTTGGGATATTGTGAGCATTTGACACACACATATGCTTAAGAGAAAAGCAAACAAAAAACCGAAAGGTAATTGAATATGAAGGTTGATGAATCCCTCCTTTCAAGATAGTCTCTAACACTGACATAAAATCTACGAAGCACACCCAGATGTCCAAGAAATGTCACCACAAGCATCATAACGTCGCGATGACGAGATAGTGGTTTGCACTTTCGACTTTGGTGCTGACTTCCCCCGAAATTTAAACAATGGTCATGGGGCTTGGATCCCAACGACAACAGAGTGTCGCAACGTGTGCGCAGGGACGATCGCATGACTCGTCGGAAATAGCGGCTGTGAATGGCGACGGGATTTGACTCAAATGAAAAAGAGACAACGAAGACTGCGATGGGAAAAAATGCATGGAAATTCACCAATTCCCAGCTACTTACGATCCTGTAAATTCGCTGGCAGAACATTGCGTTTATTCAGCTTCAGTGTATGGCGGTGAGAAAATATAGCACGACCGTACAATTGACGATCATCTGAACAATTAAAAGCGTACGAGGACGAATCACAGCAAATGTAACGGAAGATAGCCTGTGAATGAGTCACAACAGATGCACGAAATTACCTTTTCGAAAGACCTACTGGAACAATGACGTGGAAAATTGATCTTAGGACCGCCACTGCAGTCCTGCAGTCTTTCGATCGATCAAATAGCGGGCGTATTTCTCTGTATTTAGTCGCGTAGCGCCGATAGACTGTGATAACCATGTGGGCAAGAAGGTTGCCATTCGAATGAAAGAATCTCCGAGGAAGCGGGATTGTGAGAGAAAAAGAGTTAAAAACGGGAGGGGCTTCCATTGATTTCTGCCATACAAAAAGGTCGCATTCAACCGAGCTTCCACCCCACGATACACCCACAGGTAGGGCAGGGTGTGGTCAACGGTATATTCCTGCTGCAGGACGACAACCATGGAATCCTGGGAGGGAGTAACACACGTCAATCATCCCAGAAAGACAACACCATCCCAACCACGGTCGAAATTCGCCGCGACACCCGGCAAAGGAGGCACTTTTCTAATTGATTGATAAGCCTTCAATTTGACACGTTTAGTATACGCTGTACCTCGAATCGATTTCCCGATCGTACACGAAGAAAAAATAGCGCATTTAAGTAATCCTTGGATTTCCCTCAATCGTTTGTGAACCTGATTACGAGAGAGCACTTGCACGGTGCATGTCATGAACAAAAATTATTTTTTACGTGGTGGTCGTGAGTCGTGCACCAATTAAAAATCCACACCCACACATATCTTTACTCTAGCCTGACAACTACGAATAATGGCGCGTGGCAGCGGATGTAAGGCCACATTCATCAGAGATTTGATCTCACAGGAGTCACAGCTAACATTTTATTTGCTAGAAGACCTAATTATCATACATCCTGCTGTTGCGATTGCGATTTGTGCGAGTGGGAAGTAGAGCTCCTTAGACGTACGAGTATGTTTGCGTTTGGCGGTCAACAACATCCCTCCCCACTGCTGTCTCGCTTCTCAATGAAATGCGTGGCTAGAATCATTTTTCATACGCGCATAAGAGTGAAGCACATAGCTTTTAATCTCAGTACATTCATCCTTTAGGTTAAGTACCGCATGCAATCTTCGTATTCGCGATGACTCCATTCCAAATCATCCCATACTCATTCGACACTTTCAGTTCATTCATGGGGATATTTCACGACACGAGAGCAGCTGTTCTCCTCTAGCGGTGAGGGCAAAGGAATGATGATTGTCTCGTCAACCACTCCCCGTGCGCACACCACTCGCCACCCACGGCAGCGGCTTTGCTTTCGGGAGGTGGGAGAGGCGAGAATTGATTTCTATTTGAGCAAGTCATCAAAGAGTATTCACGCCTCATATCGACCGGTCGCATTTAAGCAATACACTTATCGCTCTTTCGAGAGTGCGGCTAAGCCACTTCCTCTAAAACGAGTCCCGTTTCATCATCACGCAATCGTTCGTCACATCAAAGAGGAAGACGATCTCGTAGCTTACCTCTTACTACGCCCTTGACGGCTGTGATATTCGCAAACTACCCTGTCACGGTCAGGTTGTCGAGCAGTTCCTTTCCCAAGAATATCTTGTGCATAAAAAAATCGCCGGTCTTGGATAAAACTATGAGTTTCATCAGAGTGTTCACTGGATTTTAACCCAGGCCCTTCAGCAATTAGCCGAACGCAAGCCGAAATCACAGAGATGGTTTCCGGCAAACATCTCTTTCACGTGTTACCACTCTCTCTTAAGTACACTTAGGAAAACACTCAGTCATATGCTCAAAATTTTAAAGCATGGAGTTTTTGACAATTTTCAAGTTGAGAATATTACTTTCTTGCACTTGTCAAACTCTTGCCGATCAATGCAAAATCTGCAAAGTCAGAGATAAGATTATAATCTTATCTCTGACTTGTGAAGCATCCAATCCAACCAATAATTATTGGTTGGATTAACCACATATGCAGTGAACGGCAAAGCGGTTCAACTGATCAAAACAATACAAAACAGATTGAAAGAACAAACATTTTCAGCTCAAAAACTAATTACATTATGTTCAGTCTTAGTGTGGTATTTCAACTTCTTTCGAGAGATTAAAATAAAGTGCTCTGCAATAGATTTCAGATTAAAAAGATCGAACTTTCTAAACATAATACAGGTTTAACCTGTAGTTTATGAGAAATCTAAATTTCAAGTTTTGCTTTTGAAGCGTCATTTGCAACTAGTAAAAGTATCTGATAATTTTCTAAATACTGTCGATTGGTTAAAAAATGGTCCCCAAAATTCTTGCGGGATGACAATTTTATCTGATAGAACCATATTTTTTCCTAATTTCCCAATAAATTGAAGATAGTCTCCAGACACCCTCATCCTGAGTTGATAGGGAAATTCTTGAGTTTGTTTTTTGGAAGACAGAATGACCAGAAAGACCGGAGGAGCCTTTCACCGTATAAAAAAACTTCTTTGTTTAGTACTGTGTTAAATTCTGACCGAATAGCAGAAGTCAGAGAGAGGGAGAAGACAGGGAGGGGGAGAATCGTGTCAAAAACACCAATCACATCATCTGTGAAGAACACATCAATCACCTAGGACGAACGACCAACTTTTTTTATCGACAAATACGTACACGTCCATCATAGCACATGCCTGTTCTGGCGGGGATTGCATGGAGAGAGAGGACGACGCAATTCCACGGAGAAGGAAATAACGAGGCCGAGAGAGGGAGAGAAAGAGAGAGATGGGAGGGGTGTGGACGAGGAGTAGGTCGTAGTTTTCTTGCAAACTTCCCTCAGGAGTGTGCCCACTGGATCGGCAAAAAAATGAACGTCGAGCCGTTTCGTTCACTTTCTCTCGGTTTTTTTTCAGACCTCGGTCGTTACTCGTACTTTCAGGGGCACGCGTCAAAACTTCGTCGTCGTTGGGCGGTGAAGTTGAACTCGGAGAACGACGAGGCAACTAGCAGAAACACAAATATATCATTCGTAAAGCGAAACTTGAGTGCCGAGGCGGATACACGATGAATCCAAGGACCGCGTAGCATCGTTCCCCCTGCAACAGAGAGGGCAGGCGATTTTCAAGCAGATATCACTCGATGTAAACCACCGAAATACACTGTCCACGACATTTATTCGGTAGTACACAATTATGAACTTAAATTTCTTCAAGAATCCGCTCAGCCGATGGATGTGGAGAGGAAGGAGAGGGAGACGACGGTGTGCAGCCGATGGAGTGGTCTGAGGCGTGACGGGCAATCTCGCAAAATTAGAGCATCAGCAAAAGATGCATTCAAGATTTGAGAGCAAGGGAGTCTGCAAGACGGAAAGGTTTAAGATGCCGTTTTTTCCGAACAAAATAAGAGAATAAACAGCTACAGTCCACGTATCTGTATCACCTGGGATGGATGAGGAGGTAGACACCATCGAGGGTAGTAGTTTAAGAAGTGGAATAATAGCGCTGTGGCTTATGAGAGCCAAGCCATTGGTGTCATTTTGCGAAAATAAAATCAGGGAAGTTGACAATGAAGATGGAGAGTACCGAGATTTGATTATTTTTTAAATGCAACAAACGATGTCAAAGTCAACAATTTGATTTTACTCAAATCACATTACGCGCATCAACGCTTTTCGTAGTTTCAAGTTAAAGCGTTGAATAATTCGAAAACAATCAAACTTCAGATAGCCCGGCCGTTTTCTTTTCAACTTTTCAACCCAATGAAAATTTTCTACGAAATGATGCTCGCCCTTATAATAATATTTATCCATCTATTTAATATTTATTTCTCTATCTGAATATCTATAATAATATTAACCCGTGAAATACTACATAGGTATACGTCAATATCAAGTAAAATGTCAAAATATGGAGACAAGTTACCTATTACTCTTGTTGCGATAATTGTTTATCTGGAAACATAGTCGTACCGAACTATTGGCAAATTGGAAAAAAATATCTATGCATAAAGAAAAGGGAACACAAATGAAATGTAGGAATTGTAGAGCAGTATGTCTCTCGGTTTCACCGAGGAATTTTCCGAAACTCGGGTATGATAAACTAAGTAGAGTAACAAAATCAAATGAATGTGTTTCATTTTTAGACCTGGTAGAAATGTACGGCACGTCAGTGTTACTTAAGTTAAACAGTTCGAGAATTAAACGATTACCGCAAAAAGTTAACTGTGGAGAGAAGGCAAGAGACGGATTAAATTATAGGGCATCTAAAATTCTTTGGGAAATATGGAGGGACAAAATGTATTGAATTCAACAAAACCTAAACATAAAAATTGTAATGTAAGTGCTAAGTGACCGATTTGAACTAAAAGACAGTGTGAAGCCAAAATGTGTAATGTCACCATGATTTATCAATGCTTTTATGGATTAATTCATGAGAGATGGACGCTGGATAAGGACGAGGTATTGATTGCAGATGTTCACGTTCTTATTACACACGCCGCCGAAAGGCAATGTCTGTTTGGCTATGAGCCCACACATTTGCAGGGAGGCCTGGATAGTTTCAGTGAGGTTAGTAACAGAGAAAATGAAATGGAGAGTGGATGCAAAACGCAACGAGAGTGAAGAACGAACGTACGCAGAGTACACAGCGTGAAATAACTGAACAGAAGAATAATTACGTTACTCTTGGAAAAATGTCCGTGAAATTTGTTATGATAGACAAGGATATTAAAAGGGGAGTTAAAAAGCGGCAAAACGGTTGTGGGTAGAACATTTGCGGAGTCCACCAAAACTTTTTTTTTTTATTTAGTACCCTGCAAGCCACCGCCAGGGTGTGTGCGAGGGAATGATTACACACCAGACTACTTCTTCCCAAAAATATAACCTGTATAAAATGCAATTATATAGAACTGTTCTCAACCCGGCAAGATTTCATGGAAGCTTGGTTGTGTCAAGGCATGCAAAAACGTTAAATAAACGCGGTGGGTGGATGGATGAGGAGTGTTCGCGGTCAAAAGAAGAGAGCACTATTTTAGAAAAGACGAAAGGAGTTGCACATGGGAAAACGGATCGCAGAAGGCCGATGGAGACGACAGGCTTCAAGTAGCCCACGAACTTATGCAGTGGACCTTCACATACTAAAATAATAACAAGTGGTCACTTCCTCAGGCGCAGCAAAACATCTTTCGAAAGGCATACACAAACGCGATTGGTTTACGAGTTGAGGAAAAGTTTGCCTTTCCGTCAAAACTCTTCCGCATCCTACCAACTCCATTTTCCGGAAAAAACACGGAGTGATAAGATATTTATCGCAGCGACACAAGGGGCCTCTCGGAAAGCAGGAACGCCAGTCGAGGACAAAGAATTAACTGATTCCGAAAATTTCCCAGGAGGAGTCCCGTCACCGGACGTGACAGAACGATAAGTATGATCGATTGCTTGTTGCCAAACAGCTAGGTCGGACTTCCCTGCTACTTGGCGTTGAGACTGAAGTACGAGTCTGCCTCATACTTAAGCCCCAACGTAAGTCCCCGAGACTTAAGCCACGTACACAAAGCAGTTTTACCCCTTTGAAGATCAGCGCTTCGCAACCGGTCGCGTGTATGGCCATGTGAACATGACGCAACAACGAATCATCATTAATTCATTCACATAAATACTTGTGCCCACAACCGAGACATATTTATTCGTAAGTCGCGAACGTTCTACCTCCTTCCATTCCATCTAAAATACCTATCCTCTTCCTCCCTCTTCCTCGTTTGCCTCAAGTTTTCTCCTCAACCACAGCCTTCAACATTCCACCGCTTATCAAAGTGATCTGCATCCATCTTTCCTGCCTCCTTTGGATTTCCCCCCAAAAATCTCCAGTCTCACCCACCACGACTGGAACTTCCTTCGTTCGTTGTTCTTTCTGCCCACTTCACCTTTTCCATCCTCCACAATCACATTTCGTAAACCTCCAATACGTATATGCCCATTATCCTGCTTCAATGACCATGTTTCCACACCGTACAAATCCACGCCCCACATCAAAGTTTTGACGAACCTTTTCTTAACATTCCTACTCAACGTCCCTGTCATCAATTCCCTCCTCCTTATGAGAGCTTCTTTGCCTAACGAAATCCGTCTCTTAAGAGGCGTCCTTAAAATTACGTTAAGATCAAGTGAAACACAAAAACGTGGCATCCAGAGGCAAGAAAGGCATTTACACAAAAATTTTAAACTGACCCCATATAATGACTCGCCAGAAAATCAAACTTAGTTTTATTAATTAATTCTATAATCTCAAGATTGGTGTGCCACCCCCCTCCATTCTTCTCTTCGCCCAGCCAACGCAAATATGCTCACGCCCTCAACACTTCTTTCGCCTTACTCCCAGCCCCCCTTGTATTTAATTTAATAACCAGCTCGTCCAGAGAGTATGTTCAGGGGGCCGCACCTTTCATTATGCCCTGATATATTAATTGGGTGTCAAGGTTAGACCCGCCCCGGTCTCTTCTTTTCTATATACGTACAACTGCATATTGCCATTCCTCGTTAATCTGAAATTATGCAAGTGGCAGGCCACATGAACTTTGAAGCGCGAATTTTCTTTGCAAACACAACACATTAATTGGAGCCTAGGAACGGCTTTTCAGGAGTCATCTTACGAAACATTAACCGAAGTTTTCAAACGCGCAAAGAAGGAATAACGACGACACTGGTCCTTCAAGCGTTCACTTGCAAGCAGCAAACAACAAGGAAGGTGCGAACGAAGGCATGAGCCTATGCGATAAAAAGTACCGATTTGAAAACAACGCAGCCACAAAGGAGAAGACAAATACAAAGGAAGCGCGAATTAACGCCATGTATGGCATAATATTACGACTGCAAAACAAAAAAACAATGAACATTTTTTTCTCAGAAACACGAGACAAAATAATGAAGGGATGGATAACATTTTTAAAACTCGGTTTCAAAATATTAAAAAGGGAAGGGTGGAATAATTTTATTATTACGAGATATAACTAACGTTGTCCTTCCACGCTTCTCCAAATCCCTCACCCTCCACCACAGGAGAGGATTGTTTTAATGACTGCTATTTTAATAATGCAGGATAAGTGAGCAGGATAAGAAGGGTTCCGCAATAACCCTTAACCCTTTTTCTTACAAACAATATAATTTTTATTATTTTTCATTTGTTGTTCCCCTGCAAGCCACCGCTAGGGTGTGTGGTAGGGGGTAAAAATACAACAGACTAATTTTGACCCGAATATTTTTACCCCTACTGCGGTCGGATAATGTTACTCCGATCACTTGTCATTCGTGGAAAAAATGACACCTTAAATCTATCTGTTCTATACTTAATCTCTCTAATTTTATTGACATAATATCTTTTAACGTAGAACCATGGGGCTAATTAATGATGCATTTTCAACATCGTTGCTAAAGAGATACCCTTCCAAAGTATGCAAGAGATTTAATTTGTAATTTAACCTTCGCTCTTGAGTGATTCCCTGCCTGGCTCCAATAATATTGTGGATACCCTTCTATGTTTACCATAACAACGTTTTACAAAACTAGCTCATTTACGCTGCACGCGATCCAATTCGGCAATCAATCCAACTCCATGAGGATCCCATATGCTAGCAGCATATTTTTTTTAAGATCAAACGGTCTATTCAGAAGAAAAGTTTTGTCAGATTCAGAAGGTTCTCCGTTCGTCCACCTGAATTGAAATTAGTCCAGTGTGTATTCACCACCTGACACACACGCTGGCGGTGGCTTATAAGGCACTAAAAAATACAAATTACTAGCTAAGTTGAGATATCGTCCCAGAGCGATCGACCTCCCTCCCCCAAAAGGCAACGGTGGGGTTAACTACCCATTCATCGCCGAGTCCAAGCGGACCGCCAAGAAGGGGCTTCTATTCGGCTTCGGCCACAATTGGGAGGCCTTTCTCCCATTCCCCCTCCCACATTAACTCGTGGGTGGACAGCAGAAGGACCCTCCCTCCGATATCCTAACTTAATCGTCCCCTTCAGGTTGGACACAAGACATAATATTACCTCAGCCTTCCAACTCACTTAGGGACGGCAGACCACCGGGTGTCGGAGATTTGCGATAATGGTCGATGGGTTGGAGCCCACTGTGGACCTAAGAAGGTGGAGAAGTCGTGGTGGTCGACCTCTGATCCCCACGAATTAACGCCATGGGGTACAGGATGGTGAGTGTCCATTCACACATCCGCGAGGGGGCGCCGCATCACACAGTGGCCATGCGAACGGGAGGAAGATTGATTCGATGAAGCACGCATGCGCAGGGCAACCCATTCCCACCGCAACCCCCACGCTTGGAGAGAAGATTGGTAGTGGAGGAAAAATGACGATGATTGAAGAGTAGGTGCCGTCGATGGGTACTAGACCTCTCCGGCTGATGCCTTTGCAATTTTCAGCGTCGTCTCTACATCTCCTCATTACTTTGACGGCGCTCCGTGCCACGCTACTGAAGCATTCTCTCGCCCTTTAAGAGCACCGCTCTACTTTTTTAATCAATTGACTCACGGAGATCTTCACAACGATGGTATTCTATTTTTATTATTCCAGATTAAGATTATATACTGAAACTGAAAAAAAACCGACCAAAAGGCCTGAGACTCTCTACCAGCTTCAATTATCGTCTATTATAGTACTTACATAAAGCACGAGCGAAGGGTTGATTATCCGTCCAAGCTATATGATGCATACTTGCTTTTTTGTATAATTCTTATTTTACCAAGGAAAGTTGTTTTTGGAAGAATTATAATAATTAATATGTTTAGTAGGAAACATAACATTTTGCTTGGCTGGGAAATTCATTATTACCCCCATCGTGCTACGGTAGGCGAGATAATGTTAGTAAAATTAGAGAGATTAAGTGTAGAACAAATAGATTTAAGACGTCATTTTTTCCACAAACGACAAGGGATCGGACTGGCATTGACCGACCGCGGTAATAGTCATATTCAGATCAAAATTAGTCTGTTGTGTTTTCACACCCTAGCGGTGGCTTGGAGGGGAATATGTAAAATATAAATATTGATTGTTCTTCGTTCCGATGTTGATTCCAATAAAAATTCGCATCACACTATTAAAATACTTTTGTTTATTTAGAATTGTATCGTTTTACTTATAATTACTTATAGGTAAAACTATATAAAATATGTAAACAAAAAAATGCCGAGACCGTAAACTTCAAGTTTACGGTCTCGGCATTTTTTTGTTTACATTGTTCACGACCGTAGCTACGTTCCTTGTATATTTGAATTATATAAAATATATTTTGGAAAGTACTCGTACATTCAACAGTCAACTCCCGTAGAAAGAGCAAAGCTTGTCTTCCAGGTATTATATCATGGTAACCACTGATTGCATAAATTTCCATTCACTACTTTTCTCTCACTTTCCCAATGAGCCAACTCACATTTCCCCGATTGGAACCAACCCTCAACGTTGCGCGAAACCCTGCAATGACGGAAATTGGTCGGGATATAGCTTCGGCCAGTTCCTGTACTTTCGATAGCGGCTCACACACAACTGCGGCCCAACAGATCTCACAACTACAGGGAGCGTTGTTCTCATCCAGAATTCTCGATTTATATATCACATCTCCATTCTAGAAAAGATTCAGCACTTTCTAGTCTTCAGCTTGATTTTCCAGACAAGAGTGGCCACCTCATATGTGTCCCATACGAGGAAATGATTCCTGTATTATTTCTTAAAAACTGACCTTAGGATCTAAGGATGAAACGGGGTGAAACAATTTCGGGCAATTTCAATTTCGGGTGCAAGAATTTGGTTAGGTATTTACTTTGAAAAAAAAAAACAATTCAGAGGTGTGTGCGAAGAAACTGAAATGATCTTCACGTTTTTTTTAAATATACAATTAAATCTATTAATGTCACTGTCGGAAACTGATTAATGAATGAACGCTATGCGTTCAATGAATGACTAGGAGTGAATAAAATTTTGCTTAAAATGCTCTCACTGTTATGCAAACAAAATAAAACGAATCACTCCTCTTTGTTCCGGTGTTTATCCTTGATTTACATTCAATCCGTTTCACGATAGCAACGTACACGGACGACTTTGACTTATCTATTACTGCCAATAAAATTAGGGAAATTAAGAGTAGAGCATATAGATTTAAGATGACATTTTTCCCACGACAGATAAGGGATCAGAATAACGTCGTCCAATCGCGCTAGAAGGGAAAAGTATTCTGGATCAAATGATGAAACTTAATTATTATCACCATTGTACTGAAGTATTGAGAAGATCATGTCAATAAAATTAGAGAGATTAAGTGAAGAAAAGATATATTTAATATGTCATATTTTCCACGAACGATAAGGAATCAGAATTACATCGTCTGACCGCGGTAGGGGGAAAATATATTCTGGTCAAAATCAGTTTGGTGTGGATTCACCCCATGCCACAAACCCTAGCGGCAGCTTGAAGGGTACTAAAAATATCTAAATCTAGTCCGGTGTGTAATCACCCACTGCCACACACCCTAGCGGTGGCTTGCAGACTAGTTTTAGTTTTATTCAGTACTCTGCGATCCACCACTTGGGTGTTTCGTAGGGGGAAAGGGTACTACCTATTATTATTATTACATCCTTTGAAAATGACATTTTTGGAGATCAAATTTAGTATTCCGCCCCACTTATACGGAACGAATCTCCATCTTCCAGGCACATTTTTTCAACTATAGGAACGCGTGTAACTTCAATTTATATTTTACAAAAATAATTGTGGAAATAGTCATAATATAATCTATGAGGTAGCTTTTAAAATTACCCAACTAGTCAATGAATGATCAAATCGAAGACTGCCTCCAATTACAACCGAATTAGTGCGGATTTAATGAATCATTTTTTTTCATGCAACGGCAACGTACAGCAGCGCAAGTCTGGATAAACCGATCCTGTCGACAACAAGTAACGTTCGCAGCGGGAGGAAAAATGTGCATATGAGCGAACAAATAAACCTGTTTGGCATGGTGAGGAAAGAGAAGCGGCATGGGGGAATGTGGGGAGAATGTGACCGAGAGCCGGCCGGGGCGACCCTCTGCGTCATCGTCTCATCGAAGCGCCCCAGAGGAGGAGGAGAAGTCACTCGGGGTTCGAAAAAACTGGAACTCAAACCGATGACTGGCAAATGGCACGCGCGGCTCCGAGGCAAGCAATGGCCACCTGCGCTCACAATAGTTCCTTTTCGAACGGATAATTGATCGAGATCCATGGATAATTAAAACTGCAAGGAATCTAAAATGACGTCTTTAAGGTTGCTCAATAAAAAAAACCACAAACACAGTAATCGGCGTGTAAAATTCACACATGGTAGGGGGACCAGTTCCTTTCCCTGTGCCGGTTATGGTTTCCCAGGAAGATTTGTACCCGAAAAATCACAGATTGGGTGGAGTTGCAGGTGCCCAGAGTACCTTGCCGGGGAATCGAACCAAGGATCCTCCGGTCAGTAGTCCAACTCTCTACCCTTGAACTACTGCAACCCAGGTTGCTCAATATGGTTCACTGTTATACGATAACATGTCTCGGAAAAATAGGCTTAGAATAGCTGTGCCGCGCTTGTTTAGATATGCCAAGAGAGATTGCGAGACCAATCACATTACGGGTGAGAGAAAAAAAATGAAAGGCTTGGGAGAGAGCGGGGAAGGGGTTCAGCGAGTGGATGTGGCTGAAGGAATTTTGAGAAGGTGAGGAATGCTATCTTATTTATTATTCATTTACATAGTACCCAGAAAGCCACCGCGAGGGCGTGGGGCAGGGGGTGATTGCACACCAGACTACTTTTGACTCAAAGAACTTTCCCCTTATAGTGCGGTCGGACAACGTTACTCTGAGATCCCATCTCGTTCGGTGGGAAAAATATCTTTAATCTATTTTTTATACACGTAATCTCTCTAATATTATTGACATGATCTCTCCTTACGAAGTATCATAGGGATAATAATAACGCATTTTCAACATCATTGCAAGAGTATCCGAAGGAAAATAATATATTATTATATCATATAGGTAAAAGATCCAAAAGAATTTATGAATGCGCATTTTACAGACCACAAGTCGACAGAAGCAATTCAATACTAGAATTAGATCAGCAAATCAAAGTATTTTTATCCCAAGGCATTGATCGCAACGTTATAGTCATTTTGTTTTAAAACGGGCAGTAAAGGCCAAGATATCTGCGAATCGCTATTGAATTCTTTTACGTTGAACTCATTGAGTCAACCTGTCACTTCACAAACCAGGGGCGATAATATTCTTGATTTGTTAACAACGAAGCTCAGCGCCAAAAAGCGCTCAGCAGTCAAAAAGTTAATTCCCAGTAAATTCACAAAAGATAACACGGAACCTAGATGGTACAACGTGGATATTAGAAAGGCATAGAGACGTCATAGGCTATGTCACGCCAAGATGAAAAATATTAGGGATGATATCTCTAGCGACAATAAGAATGAGATGACTTATGATTGTAAGATATCTAGGGTGAATGACAAGAATGAATTTCGGAAAGCGTTAAGCTAATTCAAAAGGAAAAGATTAGCGGAAAATTTGAGAGAGAATCCGAAAGCATTTAGGTATACGTCAGAGAAGTTCAGGGAAATAAGCCAACTGTAAATTCACTCAAAAACGATGAAGGCAAAAGAGTAACCAGCAATTTGGCAAAGGCTTACTTATTAAATTCCTTCTTTCAAAGCGTCTTCACTAAGATCTCACCCCGGAGGCTTACGAAATCGAAGCCCGAAATTGAAATCTCATATAATGGAATAGAACGTTCGCTGAAAAATATTAAGCCTAATAAATCCTCCGGGCCCGATGTAATACCCACTCATATATTTAAGGATCTAGATTCGGAAATCGCGCTGTATCAAAAAATAATATTTAAGAAGTCGCTGGTAGACCACGAGGTTCCCAGAGAATTGAAAACGACTGACGTAACACCAATATTTAAAAACGGATACAAGAAGGGACCGAGTAAACATACTTATTTCCCTCATAAATTTCGTGCAAGGTTACGGAACATATAGTTGCCATTTCGACCGTGAGACACCTTGAAAATCAGCAGTTATTAATGAAAAATCAGCACGGTTTACAAAAAGGAAGATCCTGCGAGACACCTTGCGCTTTTTGTTAATGATATTCTTTTTTATTTATTTAAGAATTTATATCGATGCGATTAGGCAGTTGTCCTGGTGGCAACGGCAACTCTGGTCAACGGTCACTCTTGTATCGGAAGAGAGCAATATTCCAGTGGACGCGATTTTTCTAGATTTTAATAAAGCCTTCGACAAAGTACCTCATAGTTAACTACTCGCAAAACTAGAAGCATATGACATGGATAACAATATGCTTACATCTTAAAATATCTGGTGGGAATTGCTCTTTTTCCAAAAATATGCTTTTCCAAACGTGTCCTCGGTATCACGGATAGCACGATGAACCATTGAGATCTTGCTAATAAAATTAGGGAGAGATTAAGTGTACAACAGATGGATTTAAGATGTCATTTTTTCCACGAACGATAGGGTATCATAATAACATTGTTCGACCGCGGTAGGATCATGTTCGGATAAAATTGTTCTGGTTTGTATTCACCCCCTGCCACAAGCCGTGGTTGCCAGCCAACTCCAGCCCTGATCTTCCACGCGAGAAATGCACTTTTATAAAATGTGATCGATACCCCTACGTGACACTATCAATGGAAAAATTCTTAACCCAATGGAGAGCAAATTTTGATTCTTGCTCACCTCAGCGGTAAGATAATGTCGAGACGAGATAATGTCGAGACGCTATCATCCAGATTGAATTGTTAAATAAACAAAAAAGTTATAATCTTGAAAGATATCAGTAACTACCGTGCGAAGATTATTATAGTAGTTACACAAGTGGTGAGGATTGCATTGGAGAAATCCTTGAAGGTATTAGATCTAGAATTGAAACTCAAAGTCACCCTTGCATTCATTTGTTACAGTATTATCTGTGATCGAGCTGAAAATTAGTTTGGTGTGCGTTCGCCCCTGCCACACACCATGGCGGTGGCTTGTGGGGTACTAAAATAAATTTAACAAATAAATAAATGAAATGCCGTTCGAGTTTCATCGTCACGTGGTGTAAGTGAGCGGGTAGGGCCGCGGCAGCCCCCTCCCATCGATCTACCCACCTCGATGACTCATTGGCCCACCGAAAATCCCAAAAGTACACGTCATACATGAGGAGCGGACGAGAATGTAATTACAAGTCACCGGAGACACGAATGGAGAAAAAAAATTTGAAAGGGCTGACGTAACATTGTGGCATGGTGTTTTTCTCGCGTGACATTTCGGCGAGGGAGGGTCATTTCGCCTTGGTACTAATCACAGTAAATGAGCGCAGGCAGTCACAGAGTTACTTTTGGAAAAACAATAAAATCTGTAGAAAATAGCACACTATTGTCATGCTACGGAAAAGTGTAAAAAGAAACGTGCATGAGGGCATGCCACGTTTCTGTATTTAAGGGACGATATTTCTCTAAATATATATAAAGATTGCGGGTCGCAGTGGTCTAGTGGGTAGAGCGTTGGACTACTGACCGGAGGGTCCCGGGTTCGATTCCCGGGCAAGGCACTTTGGCAGCTCCACACAAGCTAGTTGATTTTTCGCGTACCTGGTCTTCCTGGGAAACCATAACCGGCACAGGGAAAGGAACTGGCCCCCCTACCCTGATGTGTGAATATTCACATGCTGTCGGGCTTGGTACATGGGTGAGCTCTACCATCACCTACTAAACCGACCTTCGGGTTGATTACTGTGTTTATGGTTTTTTTATATAAAGATAACCTACGTGAATTTTAAACGCGCAAAAGTAAAACTCAGGGAGTTTATCAGTGCAGATAATCTAATTATTATGGTTTCGAGGGGATTCGAAAGCAGCACCTGCCACACTTGCAGCGTATCTACTTGCTGTAAAATTAAATCCGGTTCCAAATTTGAAAGAAAATTATTGAAGGCATGAAATTAGAGATCTGGAAGTTAATAACAGTATAATTCGAAAACCTCATCCCAGTTTGAAATCTGAAATATGAACAATTCTTTTGTTTTTTAGTGTTGGCATTTTAGTCCCCAGTAAGACACAGATTATTACATCAAAGATTAAGTGCAGAACAGATGGATTAAAGATGTAATTTTTTTTCCGCGAAAGATAAGTGATCAGAATGGGATTGACCGACCGCGGTAGGGGTCATATCCGGGTCAAAATTAGTCTGGTGTGTATCCATCCCCTGCCACACACCCTACATTTTGCTTTCAGGGTATATATAAATAAATACATATTTTATATATTTCGATAGTTTAGTACCCTGACAATCACTGCTAGGGCAATATTACACGCTTTGACATTATTTTTCGGATTTAAAATGTGGTACAATCAAATACCATTGCGAAAACATTTCCACGATCTGAGAGGATGAACTTGGGCCATCCATTTATTGAAAAATCCAAACAGAATGAACTGAGGTACAATTAGTCAATAAACCCCACGTGAGATTGACACCTAATTTGAAATGAAAAATGACCTGAAGATGACGTTCAGCGTCGAAAAACTGTCAGTATCGTAATAAATTTTCTGTGGAATGACAAAGTTACTACTTTTTTCATTTCCAATATGAATCGATTGCATAAAGTTACACCGGAAACCATCAATTACCTAATTTGAAGCGATAGGAGATCTCATTATTCAACAATGACGAAACACGGATTTATCTGAAAACATTCTGAGCATTTTGAATAGTGAAGAGAGAGAGAGAAAAAGGGTCAACTTTTTCGAGAAGCCTGCAAACTTTGTAAGTAATATGTGCTCATCAATCCCAACCGCTAGGGATGAAACGAAAAAGGCGACCTCGTGTCTGCCAGGAAGCTAGAAATAACGTAAAGCGTTACGTAAACCTTCATGCGGCCAAAAAATATAAAATTGTGGAACTAGACACATAAAACCCTTCCGACCACCCTTTCCAAATCCAGACGACGTAATAATTTCGAAGCATTGAGTCTCTGTTTTCGCGTCGAATGAAGAGTGCGTCTCCAGAGCAGTCGGCTAGAAGGGCCCGGCGATCAGAAAATCGAAATGAGCCGGGGCAAAAACAGAAATTTGTTGCAAAGTAGCGTGCCATGCTCACGCCAGCGGTCGCAATTTCCCTCACTTCCGCCGCTAACCCACACAGGGCGCACGCTTCCGGAGGCATTAACGCGGCCGCCATTCTCGCACTCACAAATGCGCGCCAGAAACAACGCAATCACCCCGTCATTTCGGAAAACCACTGGGAACGAATAGCATTGGCGAATACTAGTTTGGGCCCCCTCAACACAGTCCATATTCAACGGATTCACCACAACAGTAGTGCACCTAGAGCCGACGCCATCTTCATCCTTTCAAGGGTTACGATTTAAAGTCGATCGATCACGTGGCTCTCGAGTGTTTGGCCACTTCATCCATATTTCCACTCCGCCCCCCTCCAAGAGCCACCTTTCCTCAGGTTTCATAACACCCACCTGGTATACTGAATATCAGTAACCAACTCGATGAGGCCATTAACGACCAATACCATCACTTGGGGTGGGAGAGGGGAACAGCCCCCCCCCCTCCGAAGAGAGGGAGGCATTGAGAAGGACGGCACGGCGGGTGGAGGGGATGGCTCGGGGTTGCACGGACAGAAATAATGCAAGAGGAGTCAAGGGCAAACCTCATCAGAGAGCATACATTGTGACGCAACGGGCACTTAACAGACTCTTCCCAAGCGACGACACGGCTCGGGAGGTGGACTACAAAAAATAAATGTACGCCGCATGGAAAAAAATCTCACCGCACACGCAACGTCCTCGCGAACACGTCCGCCTGTCGCCTTCAACCACTCACCGCCTTGGCTTAAGGCCGGGGATCACATAGGGAACGCCGGGGGCCCACAAAAGGGGGCGTTTGTTAGCTTGAAAAGCCAATCAAAGCATCAACAAACGGGGAAAGCCTACGGGTAACTCTGCGCTTGCCTATTCGCCGATGTCCCTTTGACCCGCGGGATAATAGCACCCGGTCGCCTCCATAATTCAACGCCATTGGATTAAAGAGGAAGTCCTCGTTAGGTCGAGCGTTACCTAGATATGGTAGAAGTGTACCAGAATGGAAACTGGAATGCACTCCGACGAACACCGGCCGTCCGGAGTACCATGACTCGACGGTGTCTAAGCCGTTGAAAAGATTAGGGCCAATAAAGCTTGACTTCTCAACCGGGTATTTAGGGAATGGCTGTGTACACACTGCGATGGATCAATCAAAATCAAGACACCCATTTGTCCTAATTGCAAGTCACGATACCTTTAGTCCTACTATTGTTCTCATTAATCACACCCCCCGCTTGCTCAATTAATAAACCTAGGTTGATCACATCAATCCCGACTCAAATGCACGATGGCAAACGATCGAAAACGTTCAATACACAGTTAGGGAACAAACTAAATGAACGATAAAACAACGCAAACAGAGGGAACGAGGGCAGCTCGGTTGAAGCGGAGACTCGCGCACGCCAATTGCGATGGCATTCATTGGTTGAAAACCTTCAATTTGCAGTTCGGGCGCAGCCAAAATGGTTGGCACAGCAGCGATAAACGGAGAGAACAAGTGCAACTCGGTTGAAAGGGGGGAGGGGCACTTTGAGTGTCACCATTCCGCGTCGGGCACCAGCGGGTGCGAGCTCAAAGGACGGAGCGCAATGAAGCACGAAGCACGCCCTGCACTTACGTGGATTCAGCATGGTCCACAGAGTGAACTGGTCCGAATGGAGCTTCTGCTGGAGGTCACCCGCGGCTCCCTGGGCCACCTCCGTCGCGAACGCACTGACTCCGTTGGACATGGCACTGCCCAAACCACCACTCATTGAATCCGGCTCCATAATTCCCTCGTCAATTCCCCACCGCCTCGAGGAGTTGGCCGATTAACTGCGCCGCTCCCTGGAATCCCTCTCCCCTCAAAAGAGTGAGTTTCACCTCAAGGAAAAGCAAGCGCTCCCCTCTCTCACTCGCTCCTCGCCGCTTCTGCTCTCCTGATCGATCGCGTATGTGTGCCGTTCCCTGACGTTGGCTAGTTTGACCGAGTCGCGACGCGCGCGGCGCGGGACCTCTCCCCCCCACGACGCCCCTCCCCCGCGGACGACTTGCGCTGCTGATAACTGCGCCTCCCCTCCCGTCCCGGCCTTATCACACTCGCTGAAGACAAAAACACGGGAAGCCGACCGTGCGAGGGAAAGAGGGATTCGAATCAGTACTCCCGAAGAGGTCAGGAACAATATTCTCCACGCGCGAGATACCGTGCTTCCACCTATCGTTATAACCGCCGCTGTGCTCTTCATATACAGGGCAGCCACCTTAACAAAAAATCGGCGCCGTATGAAGAGGACGCGGGGTATGTTGAAGGAGGGGGGGGAAAGGGCAGAGGGAGGGGGGGAGAGGGCAAAGGGCGGGGAAGGGTGGGCACACACACGCTCAGGATATGCGGAGGAGGTATGGGGGATTGAAGCGGTCACGGGGGCTGGGGGGGGAGCAGAGTAGAGGAGAAGCTGGAGGGAAGCGCGGCGCGGACTCACACGCGCGATTAGGCACGGGGGGAGGGAAGGAGTGGGGCGGTGGGGGAGGGGGCTCCTCAAAGTGTTTCCACAGTATTTTATCCGTCCTCGTGAAACACTCCCAGGCGACAGCGAAAGGGAGAAAAACGTCTTGGGTCAAATAGGGCAGCCGGCATTCAGAGTTCATAGTTAACATCATGAATTAGAGGGTATTAAAAAAATTGATTCCAGGATAATTTCGAGCATTCCATACTCTTAGAGAAGAATGATCTCTCAAATTCTTGGACATAGGAATTCTAGCGACGAAAAATATTTACACTATTTTTTATAAATCTTCATCGGGTAGACTAAACATCGAAATATATACATGCAATTAGACTTGCATGCAAATTGCTCGACGGTGTCTCAAAGTCTGACAGAGAGAAAACCCCCCTGATTTGCCCCCCCAAGTGACTCATGGGGATTTCGCCTTGCGGGAAATCATAGGGGGCGGGGGTGAAAAGAGAGAGAGAGAAAAACTCGGGCCCGTTTCCCAAAGCTACAAGTCTTTGGACAAGTATTTTTAAATTGAACAACAAAGAATCAGACGATTTTAATGAATGTTGCAACATTTATTATTTTCTTTCGTTCCACAGAATGCAAATTTTCACGCTGAGGATATGCGGCGGGGGATGGTGGGAGGAGGTGGTGACGCGCTGATGGGGGGTATGGGAGAAGGTTGAGGGAGGGGAGAGCGTGTGGAATCACGGGCGCGATTACGCTCGGGGGGAGAGGAATAGACAGGTTTCATATATCCCACTTAAAGACTTGTTTCCAGATGACTCGTCCATTGATTTGTACGTTTCGTGAGACGACGGATCCGGGGCGGGGGGGGCGGAAATCGCCCTTTCGGGAGGGGGGGGGCGGTTTACTTGAATACCATCCATCGATGTCATCGGGCGCCCGACGCGTGAGTGGCATCCCGGCGCCACTCACTCCGGGGGGAAGGTGGGGGCGGAAATTCTTCCTGCCCCCGGGCGCGCGCCTGCCAGGGGTCCCTCGACCCACTCCCGACCGCCCGGCAACCCTGGCCGATTCCGCCGCCGCCGCGCGCGCACCCGCCGGGAGGGTCTCTGACTCCCCAGCGCCGCAATCGATACCTCGGCGGCGGCGGCTGCTGCCTCCCGTCCCTCCCCATCTGCACCCCCTCCCCTGCCACACCCACCCCCACCCTCGCTGCCAAGAGGTGACCCCATGACGCGCTAGCACACAAACCCGCAGCCATCTACCCCGCACCACCTTCCCCGGCAGCCAGAGGGGACGTCGGCCGGGAGAGCGCCCAACCACCACCCTCTACCCTCTCCACCTAAGTCTCATTCTCCGGCATTCACCCCTCCAACCCCCGCCCCCTACTCCGAATGCAATGGACATGGATGAGAGAATCCCGAATGAAGACAGAGGGCCGAGTTGCAGCTTTGGCAACCGCGGTTTATTTAACACGAAATCCAACGGAGATAAATAAAAATAATAACACCTAATTTTAAAGGTGAAATTAGGAAGCAAAGGGCCTCCCTCTCATTTCAATTATTTGCAGTAAATGCATTGACAACCAAAGACTGCTAAGACAACCAAAAACACCCAAGCACAACGTCCGGGAGGACCACCCACTCAGGCGAGTATCGAACCCGGTACCTCAGCATTTGCAGGGACTGCCACCATCGAAGCCAGCGGGGTAATGAAAAAGTGCGTGTAAAACGGCGAAACATCAGTACTTCATTCTGAATATTAGTTGGGCAATAAATTAGAACATGAAGTAGTATAACGCGTGTATAAAATAAAAATAAGAACTTGAGCAGTAAATAAAGCTATCCAAAACAAATATTTGTAAATCAGTAAAACACTAGTTGTAAACAGCAGTGGAGGCATCCTCTTCTGTACTCCTTACTGAAAAGGAATACCAATTTGCTCCTAAGGCAAAGAAAGTCGTACTGAGGACGACGTACACGTACGTTGGAGTAAAGTGGGACATTGACCCCTTCCCCCCTCGGGAGTGGGTCAGGGCTACTCCCGAGAGTGCACGTCCTCCGGAGGGGATCGAATCTCCCCGCTCCCTACAAACCCCTGTACGCGTCAGGATCCAAAGAGCATATCTCCCGAAGTGAGGAGACCCTGTTGGGGGCATCCAATCCTGTGTGCCGACGAGAGCGAGGCCCACCGTGAGCCACACTCTCACTCTAACGCGGTTCCCCGAACCCCGGTCCCCCAAGGGGCGAAGGGAGGGATCAGAGGCCGCGGGGTACATGCCGCCGCATGGCGATGATCAGCTCTTGCCGATATTGTACATTTTGGGCATATCGTCTTGTTGCTCCTTTTCGATAATGCGATCTTGTACATATTGTTCGATATACGAGATGATCGATTCTCAAAATCGGCATTCAACCCTTTAAAGGCAGAGTTTAGAGAGTCCTGGACGACTATTACATTCAACATACGACCCAATTTCCTTTCCCTTGCAATTCTTGATTTTCTTCTTCATTTCTTCGCAATCTACAGATGCACCTTCGTGCTGTCTTTATCCCTTTAAGAGGCTTTATCTCTTCTCTCTCCTTCCCACATCCCCACATGATCCCTCCTCTACCGCGGCTTCATCAACGTCCCACCCTGCCTATCGAAAATTTATCCAACCACATTTTGTCTTCTTTGAATTTCACCCAACTTCCTTTCTTCCAAAACTTCCTCCCTTCGCCTTTTAAACTTTGTCGCTAGCTTTCCTCCCTGTCCAACTTAAGTCTTCTCTGTTCCCATACCCCTATTGTTCAACCCTCTCCCTTTAGAAGGCAAGGTTTCAGATTCATATGAATCCTTATTAAAGTATTAACTAAACTTTCAAACAGAGTTCTTTAGAGAAATTTATCAAAGGTGTATCAACTATTTCTGTCGACCTTGCCCCCGGAAGGGACTCTCCCGACTAGAGAGCGGTTGGGAGGTTGGGAGCTTCTCGGCGGGGTCACAATTCCGTGTATCCTACAGTATATGCAATCAACGGTCGTCACTGGCTTCTCTCCATTGGGCGCGTCCCCGTTGCCAAAAGCACTCAGCTGTGCGCTACGAGTAATCACTCCCCTTCCGCCAAAGGTGGAGCGCTAAGGAAATTAAAATGGGATAAATAAATCTGCTTTTCAACAACTGTTATGGTTCGTGAACATTATTTTTAGTAGTGCAAATTTACTTGTTAATTCTTTTTACGTATACCCTACAACCTACCACTGGTGAGTGTGACAGGGGTGATAACACTACATACAACTTGCCCCCCTAACGCGGTACGAAAACGTTATGTTGATCCCTTATCGTCCATGGGAGAAATGACAACTTAAATCTATCTGTTCTACACTTAAATCGCCCAGCTTTTATTGATATGATCTTTCCTACGGTAGCACGATGGAACTAATAGTAATATATTTTCCACACCATCGCAAAAGAGACATCCTTCCAATGTATGCAAGAGATTTAATGTGTAATTAAAGCTTTACTTCATGAGCGATTCCCAACCTAGCTCATAGAAAATTTTGATATGCTACTCAATTTATCTTAACAACGTTTCACTAAGTTGGCTGAGTTAATTTCTGCTATGGCGAACTATAATAAGCCACAGGGAACGTAATAGTCCAATTTATTCTCTGATTATTTCTAAAAATATGCCCTAACATTAACCAGGCAACTTGAAGACAAATGTTCTCAATAACAGTGTAGAAAAGTAAACATACTCGTAACAAATGTTGCGCTAAATATGCAGGAATCGATATCTTGACCGATAAGGCTGAATTTTAACATGTAGGAGTCTGGGATGATTTAAAACACTCGGCTTCCGATAGGTCATATTGATCTAATTGCTCTTAAAAAAAATGACAGAAATAACGTTCACTGTAAAATTTTATCTCACGGAAAGGAAGGTAACATTAAGCCAAAACAGGAATAAAAATAATTCATACGCCAAAAAGAATAACCCACGGATAGCTAAGGAAAGAAACAAAACAGAAAGATTCCAGCACTCCAAATAGATACGCCACTAGCGCCAATCGCGGTGATCCTCACTCTTAGAGCCGCCAATGGAATAACCGGAGGAACCAGGTTCCGTCTCTAAGGATGGAACACGTTTACCATCGCGCCATATCATAGCGCCGCGCTCTCCTCTATATTCCTGCATGCGATTCTCCATCCACGTTAAAGGTTCAGGTTTGGTATCAATGCCATAAAATTAATTGATAGTAGCAATCACTTCTAAAGTTTTGTACGCCACCATATATGCAGTACACTTTTTTTTAAATTCGAAGCTAGTACACAGCATATGAAGGGGACAGGGCGTATACTCCACAGAGCGGTGCATCCTTTTTTTAGTTTTATTTCTCACCCTGCAAGCCACCACTAGGGTCCGGCAGGGGGTGTGATCACACACCAGACTACCCTAGACCAAAAACATCTTTCCCTCCTAGAGCGCTAGGACAAACGTTATTTTATTCTGATCCCTTTTCATTCGTGGGCAAAATGACATCTCAAATCCATCTGTTCTACACTTAATTTCTATTCGAACTCTATTGACATGATCTTTCCAACCGCAAAACGATGGAGCCAATAACACATTTTGAGCGTCATTGCTAGTTAGACATCCTTCCAATGTATGCAAGAGATTTAATCTCTAATTTTAGCTTCGTTCCTTGAGTGATTCCCAACCTAGATCCTCTAATAATTTGATACGCTACTCAGTTTGTCATAACAGCGTTTCACAACTCTTCAAGTGAGCCACGACCACTTCCGATGGCACTATTATCCAACGCCTAAGGTACGGACAGCGGACGTGATGGGTTTTAGTGAATAATCCCAGTATCGACACCACTGCAAGATTATAATCAGAAGCGACGTGAGCGGTAAGTTGCGGATCATCAACAGAGTATATCGCGGTGTAAAAACTGTTAAACTTCAGACAAGAGGTCACTCACACACACACACACACATACGCCGCAGAAAAGGTCTGGCATTATAAAAAAGTTGAGTCGCGAGCACGAATTGCTCGCGACTCAACGGACACAAGCATGATAGGACACATAGAATTGAAAAGATTTTCGATACTTATCGTTAATGGAGGAGACGGGGGGATGTCAGTGGACCCCATATTTATTCAGTGATAATGACTCGTTAGTTTTTATCTACTTACTGCTGTTGGTCTAACAGTATAAGCTAATAGTTACACTAATCGCACAGTATCGACTGGCCTGGTCGTGAAGAATGGGAATCTGTTGACAGTTCCTGCTCGAACTTTAGTAAACGATCTGCAGGCGAGTGTCCAGGAACACGTACCTCCAGCAAAGGAATGCCATCGTCGGCATGGATTGCTGGAGAAGATGCCCATTGCTAGCGGTGACTAAGGGCCGCTGGGCACTGTCGCTGAACGGCTAACCATAGACACGACCTTGTTGAGCACACATCAGGAACACAAGGTCAGAATACAAGGAGACGGTTGGGGAAAATGGGAAATGGAGGAAGGAAAGAAAAAGAGCACTGCAATCAATGTTGCATTGCGACTATTTTTTCATTTACCCGAGTTTGTGTGGAGACGAGGGAATGAGAGTTGTTTTCAATTGGGGTTCCGCATAATTCCTAGAGCTATTTTGGCTATGTAGTAGTCTTGTTTTTTTATTATTCACAAAGTACCCTGCAATCCACCGATAGGGTGTGTGGCAGAGGGTGATTGCACACCAAAATACCCTTGACCCAAAACACCTTCCCTCCTAGCAAGGTCGGACAACGTTATTTTGATCCCTTAGCGTTCGTGGGAATAATGATATCTTAATTCTACCTATTTTAAACTTAATCTATATAATATTATTGATAAGATCTCTACTACTGTAGTACATGGGTTAATAATAATTTTTTTAAGTGGCCACTATATTTATAATCAATTTCAACATATCTGAGATAGGGATATCCATATCTAGGGATATCCCGATCCCTACTTGAGGTGCTTTGTGAAGAGCACTTTGAGTAAGTATGACGTCCGTCAGACGGGATATTAAACTGCGGAAACCTTGACGCCTTTCGACAAGAGTACGCTAATGCTGACGCCGGGTTTCTCTCCATCCTTCCTTCCTCATCCATCCCTAATGGTGCAAATGGCCTTAGCTGTCGGTCGTCTCCCATAAAAATTACTGTGGATCGCTGCTTGCCTCGTATATATTTGAGGTAATAAACGACCACTTTAAGTTGCTTTCTGTGAAAAAAATGCACAATTAAAAAAATGTACGAAAAATAAATTAAATCGACGTATCACGTGTGCTCGTAAAAATATTTCAAAAATATCAGTGACAATATTAATGTGATCAAACTAGACTAAGAGTTCAAATTCCGAAAACAAAAATGTAAACAACGCCAAGACTTACTTAATACGAAAAATGAACTATAGATGGCAACAGGAAGATGGCGGCTTGCGCGCCTTGAGACTTGAGCTAGCGTACCGGCGTGAGGAAATGGTGAACTACCAGCAACAGCTTCGTCCCCTCAAGGACGACACAGAAATGACGATCGAAATACGCCCGAATTGGCAAAAAAAAACAAACTTAAATAAGGAAGTTTGGAAACTCTATGGCAAAAACGGGAATAATACAGTGCCACAGTCTAATGAAAGATTAATTAATGAAAAAGTGATCAACTGAGATTTCAAATATGATTTACGATATACATCATATTCCTCAACAACCAACACGATGTTCATACACATTTCTTCAATAATCAACGTCTTCTGCGAATTCACATAATCGGAACCCAATATTAATCTTGAGTGGGTTTTTAGTTTCAATACGAACCTATTAAGGTCCATAAAGTTTATAATCTAAAGTAGTCAACGGAAAGATATGTCACATCAGACGACTCGATTTTGGCAACAGAATTTCTCAAGTCTCGGAAACTAAAAGGTTCTTCGGCGCCGGGGAATCCTTCCAGTTCAATTCACGTGAGGGGTGGGGCGGGTCGTGCTTGGATTCATTTAGACGGGATTCCACGACACTTGGACGGGTAAAATTAACGACGGAGGATATGACCCAGACGATGTTTGAACTAGGCTGGCTGAATGCGCGAAGAAAATTCAGCCAAGAAAGTATCGTATGTGTACACCGTGGAATCCGCAGATCTTGCATTCTCAATTAGGTCAGGTGACAGCTACGGCAGGCACTTGCGACTCAAGCGGTAATTATCTAACGCCCGTTCATTGTACATGCATACTCGTACATCCTCCAACTGAAAGCTCCTAGTTTGAGCCTAAAAGTAAAACCTCTTGTTGCATGTTTTTGTTATTGTCAATGAAATATCTAGAGAATTTGCAATCCTTGGAAATATTCATCAAGACTAGGTATGGTTTTGAGAACTTCGAAATATTATAGCAATGTAATGCTGGGCTTTTCGACCGAGGAGCCGCAAAATAGGGTGATGAGTAGTGACAAGAAGCTTCATAACTGTATTGTTATCATTAATATCAGTTCTAAAAACATATTTATAACCAAAAATATGAAACCCTTCGTATTACTTTTATTGTAAATCATCATAAAAGAAAGTTACGTCGTACATATTACTAATGATTCTAGACAATATTATAGATTTTAAAATTTGTATACAGAAATGCAGGTTCCACTGTGAGAAAACGATTTTTAAAACGCTTGATTTCATTTATGCTTTCCCTTCTTTGTGTGATACGTACGCATATCACATGAAAACGCGAATTCGTCTTGTGATGCCGTAAAATCAAAATAACGCCACACGTTTGCTTGCCGAATCATTTCAAATGGAGTGATGATTAGGGTGGCAGCATTGGCGTCTCGCATCAATTGTTAAGCTTCAAAAGACAGAGGTCATCTCAAGAAATAGTTCCCTTCAATATCAAAAACAGCTCACAGTATTTTTCCACGGAGATTATAAATAAGGCCACTTCGAGATGTCTTTAAACATTTTTATGAGGGTATTGGTAAATGGCAAGGAACCATCCAATTTTGGGGTATTTTAGCAACAGAAAATGATATTATAAACAACAAATACTAACTGGGGGTATTTTGTGGATATTAAAGTGTTAGGCATCCTAAACTATGTCATGATTTGTACTAAGGGATGTTCTATTAATTGTTAATTGTTGGTAGCTTTGTTTTCTTCATGGTTACTCTATTAACTGTCTTTTTGATAAACAAGCTCTTGGATAGTGAAAATGTTTTTGCTATGAATCTCATCTTGCACGTTGCGGAACCAAGACGTTGGCCATATGCAAAGGTGTAGCGTAATAATTTTCAGAAGTGGGATCGGATACGGCATTCTGTTTAAAACAATTATGGTGCATGAAGACAGTAAGATTTTAAGAATATTTGGGGCTTTCTTTCTGCCGATGTAGTTTGTCAATTTTACGAAATAAATCGTGCGATTTCCGTCATGCTTCGTGATATCACGATCTCAATTGGGATGTTTGCGTCGAGATTACTTGGGGTTTTGAGACCTAGAGCATTTTTGCGCAAATATACAATTATGGTCGAAAGGGAAGATTTGAAAGCGATAGAACTGAAGGAGAAACAAGAGAGAACACTTCAATGCAACAATGTCAGAGTGTAAAAATCATTCGCCTTAACTGGAATAATTTTTACACTTTGACATTGTTGCATTGAAATGTATATTACCGGATGACTCCGGTAAAAGTAACTGTTGCGGCATCTCCCTTGGAAGAGAGAAATCGTTTAAGGTGAATTAGTTTAAAAAATAATGAATTCAATCCTTGTGAAAGCTGCGTACAATTACCAGGTGAAATATAGAACCTCTTGTTGAATTAGATTCAAGATGAGGCTAAACGATTGGCTTGTGACAAGGTTCCGCAACTAACTGACGAGATTCCTAAAGAAGGTCATTTAGATGTTGCAAAATTGGCGCCATTCTACAGGCGCCTGTACTACAGATCCTACCAATACAAGCGCTTACGATACAACCAGTACTAACACCGCAGCAGTTGGGACTAGGAGAAGTAATTCAAGAGCATCGGGCTTTGAACGTCCCTACCAACCGCGGGCGATGCTGGCAAAATTGGCCGAACCAATGTGGGCCACAAAACCAATCATGGAATTTGTGCAAAAAGTGTGGATTCACTAGAAGTAGGGATTAAACTTCAGGGTAGGATACTGGAGTGGTGTCATCAAAGCCAGATTAAATGCATGTGTCAGTTATCCAAGTATTAGATGCTTTAAGAAAAATATTTTTTAAGCTTAATGGTAAAATACGGTTTAGCAAACGATTTGAAAATCGCTCATGACAAAGAAGTAAATAATTTGAAACTCGCTTGTGAAAAAAGAAATAATGTTAAATAAATAAAGTTAATGCGCTCCTTCTTAATCCAGGCCGTCCGCACACTGCGGTGGGTGGCTCTTAGTGTAATTACATAATACAAATTAAGATGAACGTAAAATAAAAACGTTATTAGGGATTGAGGGAATTAACACTGACTAGTGGAATAAAAGGTTGCAGTAAACGAATCTTATGATTTAAATACTGATGAAGATTAGTCTAAATAAATAAATAAATATATATATATACAGATATACATATTGTAAAATTTGATAGTTGTGTCCATCCAAAAACCTACCTTAAACGGTAGATTACCTAATAATAATATATATTGTAAAATTGTCCGACACATAAGTGCCAGGATTGGCCAAAGCTGTAAGACAACACAGGTTGAAAGATAACATCTGATATTTTTCTGGTTTCTATTAATATTGTATTTAAACATGCTCTTTTAAGTTCTGATTACTTTGTTTTATTGTTGATTGCTCCATTTATCATGTCATTTTGATAAACAAGTTCGATTCTAGCAAAAATAGTATTTTTGCGAATCTTATCTTGTACATAGACGATTAAAGATACTCGTCATAAATCAAAGTGTACTCTATAAAAAGAGAGTTTTTTGGGAGTGATTCCAACCAGAAATACAGGTATTAATTTTATAACTGGCGTAATTGACAAAATACATTGATAAAATAAATAATTGACAAAATAAATTGATGAAGTACAATAACGCTGTTCGCGCAATAAGTTCAATATCCATCGAATTTCGTTTAACCCCCACGACACAAACCCAGCCAGCATTCATTGGCAAGTTTCTTCCATTTCGAGAGATATCCTTCATGTCTTCCGAGGGTTCCGGAACAAAATGCAGTCGGTGGATGACACAACGCAATCGCAATCCAACCCCCGCATCTCCAAGTCAGCGAAATTCGAGAGACCCAGTTGCGAGTTAATCAGGAAGATTGTGGGCGTATCCGCGGTGCGCAACTTAAAAATGACTGCGGTGCCCTCGGGGGGTTGACCCACTTGCTTGGACGGGAGTTCTACCCCACCGCCTCTCTCTCCCCCCGGAATCGAACGAAAGGGGAATAAACCAACAAAACAACATCAAAGCGCCCCCGTCCGGCCAATGTACGCACACGATAGCGACGGAGAAGAACCGATTAACAATCGCATAACTACAGCAGAAGCATCTACTTGAGACTCCGTTTGACACGGATAGCCGAGCCCTTAGGGCGTGGTAGCCCAGTGGGATGAGTCCATTGGGTAGCAGACCGGACGGCTGGGGCGGCGCCTCTGGACGACGTCCCGAGTTCACCAAAGCTGAATCATTTTTTGGGTCGCAGATCTTTCTAGAAAGCCACAGACAAGGCGGGGAAACGGCAATGAGACTAAAATGTGGTAATATCGCACAAAGTTGGGAAGAGTGTTACCTATCATACCAACCGTTAGGTTGATAATTTGTAGTTACTTTTTTCGGAAGTTTCTTTTTACCTTTATCTTTAGTCCTAATTTCGGGCCTAATTTAAAAAAATCGATCCGAAGACAAAGTCCAAACCGATTCCTCCGTTGGGTTATTTCTTCATTTGGCAGAATTACCCAAAAAATTTCCAAACCAAGAAATTGCCGATCCCGAACTTTTATCATGAAATTGAAGTGCGACAATCATGTTGTGCAGTATAATATTCAAAGTGGCGTTTGACATGCGTAACAATATCGGAAAAGAAATACTTAGTTCTTCCACACATATTTTATTAAACTCGCCGACTTCCTTATGATGACTTAGTCGAAACCGTGGTCGCGTTAAATAAAATATATGTGGAATAACTAAGTATTTCTTTTCCGATATGAATCGCTTCCACAAAGTGACGCCTGAAACCATTCTATACATGCGTAACAATGTTAAGGCAAAGGTGTGCGCGTAAGATGTAGTACGTGGTGGTATATACTTATTCCGTCCACCGTGAGATGGCCTCCGCGCAGCTAAGATGACGCTCTCCTCGGCATGCACGCAACAGTGTTACATAAACAAACACGTCACTAGGCGTGAATATGGGCGTGGTAGCCGAGAGGAAAGATGGGAGCTTGTCTCCTGAGAAGGGATACTGATTCTGAAATCGTGGAGCCGGAAAACTGGGGTTCCAAGATAAGCAGTGCCTTCAGGCACCAGGCTATGCTAATTGAACTTCGTGATGGCGAAAAGGTTGCATCCCACCTGATTCCCCGAGCTTTTCGAGGAATTAATCGTCCATGCTCTCATCCTCAGACCATAGAAACTGCTTTGATGGATTTAGAAAAGATAATAGAATGTTCCATGACGATGGAGCTGGTATAATAATAAGAATCATTCGTATAAGATCAATGGAAGAACAATTAATGAATGGAAGTTCCGACTTCCGTACAACACGCCAATTAAGTAGAACGGTGTCAACAATTGGAAAAGCTGGACCTGGAATACAGATTAGACATTAAGAACTGTTTGCATTGCCTGCATTTAATGTAAGGTTTAATTCCATAAAGAACGTCGACAAAAGTATTCTCCACCATTCCCCCATTCCTTCAACATCTTACCCCTGCCGAATTACTCATTCTTCCCTAATGGCGTTTCCTCTGATAACTACACAACACCAAGGACCAAACGGAGTTTACCATTGAACATGAGTTCTGACCCATTAACGAAAAGCAAACCCAGAATCAAATCTGAAAACAACCGTTAATTCCAACTTATTTTAGGCATAAAACATGCTGGATTCTTTACGTTCGTTATTTCATCAGAAAATCATTCTCGACAGCTCCAACGAGAGAGAAATTAATTTTTTTGTTCCATACATATGTACTTGTGGGTAGAGCGTGATAGAGGGCAATTCTGACGATTAAATGACTGGATAATCCGAGGAATGGCGGTTCAAACAAGGGCTATTAATTACCTCATCAAGAGGACTCACATCAGTAATGGAAAAGTGCATTCACCTTAGCCTGGACCACCGATGCATACAATACGTATTCAGTGATATGACGTATTTATGGATGTGTTGAACTCGGCATCTGGAACCAAAATGCCAGCCATTATCTTAGCGATCACATTGAATTTTACGCTATAATTATCCAAAATTACAGTGAGCTCCGAGAAGATGAAGTAAATAAACACAGTCAAAATTCCGTCCAGATGGAGGATTTATAGCTAATTTTCCAAATGTAACGGGAAGTCTCTCATGAAGATTCGTACTCCAGCAATCATCGACGCAGGTTTAGGATCAATTCCTTTGGAAACCATTTATCTGGGAGAATCATCTTCTTCAATGGCTACAGACCAATGAGCATGCAATGAGAAGGCATCATTGGCACATCCTCTTACGACGATGCACGCTTAAATGCAACTACCTGAGTTGGCAAGGAATTTAAAGCATTTGTGGAAAACTTCTGTACGTGTTCTACTATCAATCTATTACGGTTGCTATATTTTTTTGCTCCTTTGACCACAATGTGAAAATAACCGTAGGTATACTTTAAGGGAAAATATCCTTAGCGCCTTTAATACTTCAATTTTTTTAAATTTAATAACGATACAAACAATCGCTCTCTCTCGCTTGGCTAGAGCGGGCTTGATGGGCTCGTGCGTTGCAGTGAAACCGGGAGCAGGTCTGGCCAGTACAACGGCAATATCACTTGGTAGAACCGAAGGGTTGAAGCCAAACAAAGGGTAGTCCACGCCGTACTGAGCTTATCGGGTAATAGGAAGGCAAAGTTTACGGTAGCTCGCTAAAGAGAGAAGGAAATGTGAAAAGAAAGTATTTTTGACAAAAATTGCACGGGCTACCGAAGAAGAATTACTTTGGTAGGTAAATTAGTACATGGGAAGAGGGAATTGATGACGACGGCCTTAGGTAAATACGCAGAGAAAAGATTAGCGGAGCCTTTGATAGGAAGCGTAATTTTGTAATTGGGTCGTCGAGGCAGGAAGATAAGCGTAAAATGCAGACTTCTGATATTGGATGCGGAGGAGAATGGAGAAAGTGAAATGGTCCGAGAGGATCGCAAAGGAAGAAGTGCTTGGTGGAGCATGAGAGCACGTCGCCGAGAGAACCCGTGGGAAGCAAGGAAGGTGGATGCGGGGCACATGAGGAAAAATGAGATGATAAGAACGATGGGTAGGCGAGGTGGGGGGAAAGATTCGGATTTACGGAAGGAGAAATCGTGTAGAACAAGAATGGTGGAGAATTACTTAATGAAGTTTAAGTGGTCGCCAAGGTTAGCTTAGGAGTACTCCTCCCAATACCACGGCACTGTGTAATGATGTTAGGTGTTATTTTAAAACCCACCTTTGATCGGTAAAATACCAAAAATAGCAATGGAAATTCGCAGATTTTTCTGTTATGGTGGTCACGCCACCTTAAGTGGCGATAATGGATGTGGCTGACCACTAGTACGAGAATACGTTTATTTGCTTATGATGCAGTGGTTTACCGCGATTCCGTAATTCTGAAGACACATCAGCTTCATCAGATGCCCTTAGTGCTATGAAACGCTGGTGCAGCAATTGGTTATTAAATTAAACTTAAAAATGTGCGTAGAGATGAATTTTTGGAGAAAGAGCAATTTCCACCCGAACACCTACTGCACTGGGAACACGGAAATGGAATGTGAAGACTCAAATACTTAGGCGTTACCCTCACTCACGACCTCTTCTGGGTAAACCATACGGGGAATTAGTGCACAAGCTAACAAAAAATAAGGATTCATTAGAAGGGTACTAGGTAAATGTGATGAAAGGGTCACAGAGAAAGTTATCTTTCTTTGGTTAGACCTCATTTAGAATAGATTCCTAGCATATGGGATCCTCACGAAATTGGATTGATTGCCGAATTGGATCGCTTGCAGCGCAGAGGAGCTAGATTTGTAAAACGTTGTTATGATAAACTTAGCAGGGTATCCAAAATATTAGATAAATTAGGCTGGGAATCACTCACGGAGCGAAGGTTAAAATACAGATTGATGTCCTATCATAAATTGCAAGGAGGTTCCTTTAGCAGTGATGTAGAAAATGCATTATTATCCCTATCGTACTACGATAGGAGAGATAATGTCATCAAGATTGAGATATTAAGTGTAGAACAGATAGATTTAAGGTGTCATTTTTGTCTACGAATGATAAGGGATCAGAATTAAATTTTCCGACCACGGTAGGGGCCATATTTGAGTAAAAATTAGTCTGGTGTGTATTCACCCCCTGCCACACACCCTACCTGGGCTTGTACGGTACTAAAATATCGAAGGATGAAGGGCGGGTCACCCATGAGTAGCAACTTTCCTTTTTGTATTACAAAAAGAAATTACAATAGCAGCAGAAGATCTGAGAGAAAAATGGAAGAAAATTGATGAAATAAATTTACATTCTTTGAAGAGTAAACCATGAAATAAGCCTAAAAGAGCGTAAAATAAATTTCAGGAAATTTAAAAAATCCCTCCCTATGGACTATAACATCTATGTAGTGGAATGATTTGTGCTTTGGTGACCTCTAGAACTATGCTGGAAGAAGAAATTATATTTGCTCCTGGTAGGGTCAACCGTGGCAATTAGGTCGAAGGGTTAGAAAAGGACGGAAGGTAGTCCGCTCAGCGACCGTTTCTCACTGAGGCGGCTGCAAAGGCATCTGATTCCATTGGGGAGGCCATTTTCATCAGCGATGCCATGTTAAAACTCATTTGGGGAAGACAAAGTGAACGTCCTCTACTACATTCCAAATGGATGGGATGAAAAAAGGAATACCGGGAGGCAGGAGAAAATATTACTAGTGAGGACAGCAATACTGCTACAGAACAAGAAAAATGGGAATATACATACTAATTGGATTATCGAAAGCCACGAGAGAAACGATATGAAAAGTTAGTTACAAAACGACAAGGAAACCATGGATTATAGCAGAGATGATTAGGAAGAGACACGAGAGAAGGAAATGCAAGAATGTAATTGCCGAATTAGGTACACGGAAGGACAAGGAGATAAATAATGAACTGAGATGGGAAAATAAACAGGCGAAGGGGGCGTGAAAGAAGACACAATGAGAGGATACGGAAAGTGCACAAATGAGGTTGGAATTAGTGTGCTATACAGAAAGGTAAAAACGCCATCAAGAAGGAAGGAGAAATCCGCGTAAAATATCAAAGTTAAGGCAGGAGAATTATTCATATAGCCAGGAAATATTCAACAGAAATGGAAATAATGCATAGAGGATCTATACCGTAAAGATATTAGGCAAACATGTTTAGACATTGAAAGGGAATATGCCGGATACGGGGATAGCTTAGTTCCAGTAGGAGTTCATGATACCAGATTGTGAGAGAGAAAGTTCATTATGGGACATGCAATCAAATAAAGCGAGGAGGATAGTTAACATCTCTGTACAAACACTTAAGGTATTAGGAAAATGTGGAAAGAAGATTTTTTTTATGAGGGAGGAATTTGGCCAAAATATTTCGTTAGGCCAGGATTAGTTCGCATCTCAAAAAAGGAAAGGAAGCCTTATGTATAGAGCTATAAGTTTGATTCCCCACGCTGCTAAAGTGGTACTTACGATCATCAATAAAACGATGGAGAGGATGAGTAATGATTACTAAGGGGATGATTTGTTTGGGCAAAGAAATATGAGAGATACGCATTATGCCATAACATTAATGCGGTCACTAAGAAAGCCGGGATGGACTGTGTTAGGAATAGGAGTTAAGAGGAGAGCCAAAGACAAAGTTAACAGAATGAGGTTTGCGGATCATCAAGCTTAATTTAGTCAGGTGGGAAAAAAGATGCGAGGGTAAAATAGGAGGACAAAAACAGGCTGGTGGAGAAGTTAAGCTTCCTTTGCAGTATTTTGGACCTAAGCTATCTTTGCAGTGGATGGTCAAAGTAATAAGGACATCAGATGAATTACGCTGAAAGAAGCTTTAATTAGGTGGGAATTGACGTCATGGGCGTTGGGTAAAGATCTTAAGAAAATACAAAGAAAACTCTTACATAGAGAATGGGTTAGTACCTGTACGTCAACGAAACTTGGTCGATGAAGGAATGCGTAGATCCGATGAAGGAATATGCGTAGATTTAGGTACAGAAAATGTGTGTGCGGAGAAGTACTCGACGGCGTGGAGGGAGAGCATTGCTGGAAAGAGTAAAAAGAAGGTTGGAGAGGTGGATCCAGAACATTTTAATTGGTGGTGGAATGCTCCAGACTGCTCCAGTAGAGGGGAGAACATTAGGTAGGCGAGGTAGAGGGCGAAAAAGAATGCTACTATTGGACAGCAAGTACGTAAATTGAAGAACATTTAAGAGCTGAGAGGATATTCAGATGTGTCTCGTTAGGTGAGGCTAAGTAATTAAGCGTACCTACCTAAAATAGTAACTACAAAACATTAATAATATTACATAACTAAATAAAAATACCCAAGAGTAAGGCAAGATTGGACGGCGAACCGTTTTGGAGACTATTGAGGGTGGTGATGATGAGGAATGCCAATGTAGAGAAATGACAGTTACCGGAATTTGAAGGATAAAAATGTGGACCAATGCCATACTCAATGCCAAAAGTGGTAGGAATTGCGATATACAAATAAAAAAGTAGCTACTGAGTAAAGGACGTATGATTTCAACGATAACGTGTTTTTTATTCATTCACATTTACCATAGTTCTTAAGAAATCCAAATCGTGTAAATACCAAGCTTTCGATTTTAACGCAGAGCCACATGAAATAAATGTAAGCACTGCATTAACACAGTGGGGAGTGGAGGGAAATGATCAGCGAACAGACGATGGATGCAGGGCATCACTTTTCCAGGCGCAATCAGAGACCACGACCATCTCACCCAACAAGTTCATTTCTCCCAAAAGCCTTGTTCACCAATTACTGCAATAGCCGCCGGTACATCTCCGGGCTGCCAGCACCCCGTACCACCTCGATCGCAAGTCCTCGATGGAAGCGGGGGGTTGCGTAAGTAGCATGTATGAAAGCAATGCACGGGACACGCCGCAGAGGTCAAGGAGGCGAAGACGAGCGGCCTTTGGGGACACGCGGCATAACGGGCGCAGCGCGGGGGGGGGGGGGAAGGATGATGGGTTGGGGGCGAGGGAGGGCCAAGGAAGCCGGAAGCGGCGGTATTCTCGGAAGGAACCCGTTCCGCGACTGCAAGGATGAGGGGCGCGAGGTACGGGAAATGAGAGGCACCGACCCCCGCCGCAACGCACAGCCCAAATCCCGTCGACTTCAAGAGGGCACACAACTTGCCGCCACCACGCGCGACATGAGGGCGTGCCGGTCTTCTTTCTCCTCCGTCACGCCCCTCCCCCCGACATACTGAGTGAGTGCAAGAGGGGGCGGGGGCAAAGAATCTTTGGGGCAGACATAAGGATTAAATAAATATATATATAAATACATACACATATATTTGTACACATAGCGGGTCGCGGTGGTCTAGTGGGTAGAGCGTTGGACTACTGACCGGAGGGTTCAGGGTTCGATTCCCGGGCAATGCACTTTGGGCACCTGCAGCTCCACCAAAGCTAGTGATTTTTCGGGTACCAGATCTTCCTGGGAAACCATAACCGGCACAGGGAAAGGAACTTCCACCTACGACGGCGTGTGAAATTCACACATCAGGGCAGGGGTGTCAGAGCCTTATCCTGTGCAGGTTATGGTTTCCCAGAAAGATATGGTAAATATATGTGTTCAACACTACTCTTGGACTACCGCGGCCCACATATATTTACATACATACATTCAAACACGAAATCCCGCCATACGGCGAACAAATATTCATTCACATAGAAATAGAGATAAGGTAATGGGAAAGGAACACACATAAAGGACGAACACAAGAGAGGTGGGGAAGGCGGATTTGAGCAGATAACAAATGTAAAATATTTTTCTCGACCGGGACTTCAACACCGGATCTCTCCACTTGCCGGGCGGATGCTCTAACCACTTGAGCTATCGATAAAATGTACTTTACACTGACATCTGCAATCTTATAAAGCGCCAAAGTGCTCCGATTCATTGCCCAGGAGATGGCGTTAGGGAACTGTTACATATATAAATAGCTGAACCTGAGTCTGTAGTAGTATAGATACCTGAGTGTAGTAGTATATATATATAGCTATAGTATAGCTATATACATATATATATATATATATATATATATATATATATATATATATATATATATATAATAGCTGAACTTGAGTCTGACCTGAAGAAGGCCAAAAGCTCAAATAATCTACAGTGTGAGTGTCCTTTTACGTGTTATCTGTTTTATTTTGTGTTCTATTGTGCCGTCCAAAAGTTATGTTGCTCTCGTGAGTACTTCCGCATCATCGATATATATATATATATATATATATATATATATATATATATATATATATATATATATAATATCGATGATGCGGAAGTACTCACGAGAGCAATATAACTTTTGGACGGCACAATAGAACACAGAATAAAACAGATAACACGTAAAAGGACACTCACACTGTAGATGATTTAAGCTTTCGGCCTACTCCGAGGCCTTCTGTCAGTCTGACCTGAAGAAGGCCTCGGAGTAGGCCGAAAGCTTAAATCATCTACAGTTTGAGTGTCCTTTTACGTGTTATCTGTTTTATTCTGTGTTCTATTGTGCCGTCCAAAAGTAATATAATATATATATATATATATATATATATATATATATATTATACATATATATATAATATTATATATATATACCATAAACACAGTAATCAACCCGAAGGTCGGTTTAGTAGGTGATGGTAGAGCTCCCCATGCACCAAGCCCGACGGCGTGTGAATATTCACACATCAGGGTAGGGGGGCCAGTTCCTTTCCCTGTGCCGATTATGGTTTCCCAGGAAGATCTGGTACCCGAAAAATCAACTAGCTTGGGTGGAGCTGCAGGTGCCCAAAGTGCCTTGCCCGGGAATCGAACCCGGGACCCTCCGGTCAGTATTCCAACGCTCTACCCACTAGACCACCGCGAATATATATATATATATATATATATATTTTTTTTTTTAGGTAATCTACCGGTTAAGGTAGGTTTTTGGATGGACCCAACTATCAAATAAACATTTTGTGACTCCCCACCTAGCAAACTAATCTATATCAGGTCCCTCTTCATCTCGGTGTACTTCTTTCCTCCCTTCATCTCGTCCAACATCCCTATCCTGTTCCTACCCTTACCTCGCTTGCCCAACATTCTTCCCTCTATTACCCTCTTCAACATTCCACTACCGCTCAATACGCCCTTCATCCATTTTTCCTGCCTCCATAGGATTTCTCTCAACAAACCCTTCTCCTCCCCCACCATTTCTAGTACTTCCTCATTTGTTTTCCTTTCCGTCCATTTCACCTTCTCCATTCTTCTCCACACCCACATTTCAAAAGCCTCCAATCTACGTCTATCCTCTTGCTTCAGCGACCACGTTTCCGCGCCGTACATAGCTACGCTCCATATCAGAGTTTTTACGAGTCTTGTCTTAACATCCCTACTCAACGTCCCCGTCATCAACTCCCTCCTCCTTGAGAAAGCCTCCTTGCCTAGCGCAATTCTTCTCCTTACGTCCCTACCACTTTGACCGTGTTGGTCCAAAACACTTCCGAGATATGTAAACTGTTCTACCTGCTCTATTTTTTCCCCGCCTATTTTAATATTTAGCTTAGCCTTTTTCTTTCTGGAAAATCGCATAACCTTTGTTTTATTAATATTGATTCTCATCCCATATTTATCGCACTGAACCTCCAATTCACTCAACAATGCTTGCAACCCCTTGGCTGACTGAGCAACTAATGCTTGGTCATCAGCAAACCTAACCGATTTTACGAATTCCCCTCCGACTTTCATTCCTACCTCCAGTTCTTCCCATGCCTCTTTAATCATTTCCTCTACATATACGTTGAACAGTACCGGTGACAATGGGCAACCCTGCCTTACACCTCTTCCTAACACTGCCCATCCGGACTCTCCGTTCCCCACTCGCACCTGAGCAGTCTGAGACATGTACAGGTTGCGGATCAGTCTCCTGTCCCTCCAATCCATTCCTATTTTCTGCAATACACGCATTAATTTTTCCCAATTCACTCTATCAAACGCTTTTTCGAAATCTACAAAACAGGCAAAAACGTCCTGGTTGTATTCTATATTCCTCTCGACTAGTGATCTCATTACTGCAATGGCATCACGCGTACCTCTTCCTTTCCTGAACCCAAACTGATCATCCCCTAAGTAATCATTTGCCTTACTCTCTATCCTTTTGTTGATGATCCTGAGAATAACTTTAGCTGCGTGGGATATCAAACTTATTGTTCTGTAATCCTCACATGACGAAGCCTTTGCCTTTTTTGGAATAGGAACTAACACCGATCTCACAAAATCTTCCGGCCAGATTCCTTCCTCATAGATACTACGAATCAGTCCATATATGGCCTTCTTCCCGCCTTTCCCTAACCATTTCAACATTTCTACAGGAATATTGTCCAGCCCCACAGCCTTATTTGCTTTCATCTCCTTTAATGCCCTTTCTATTTCATCGTCGAGTATGCCTGGACCCAAGCTATCTTCTTCTACGTCATGTTCCTTTTCTATGTCTAACCTTGTCGGCCTAAGTTCTTTACCATACAGTGTTTCTATATATTCCTTCCATCTCTCTTGGATTTTTCCTGGTTCAACTATTATCTTACCCCATTTATCTTTAACTGTTAGCACACATCTTGCCTTCTTACTTCCCGATAATAACTTAACCTTGCTGTATAGAGCACCAATTTCACCCTTCTTCTGTAAACTTTCCATATCCTCGCATTGCGTTTTCCACCATTCTTCTTTTGCTTTATTTGTGGCCCTTCTCAATTTATTGTTTAACTCTTTGTACTTCATTTTGCCTAACTCTGTGTTTACATTTTTCCATCTTCTTCTCTCATCCATCTTTGCAATCATCTCATCCGTTACCCATTGTTTCCTTATCCTTTTCCCATTAACGGTTCCTATAGTGTCTTTAGCGGCTTCCAATATCCCTTTCTTGATACATTCCCATTTTTCTTCGATAGTACTCAGTTCTTTACCGTCATCCATCATTTTCTCTACAGCCTCCTGATACTCCTTCCTCGTTAATTCATTTACTGCTTCTAAATTCCATTTTTTAGCCCGCCGCCCTTGCCTTATCTTCTTGAAACGAACATTACATTTCATAACAACTAAATTGTGGTCAGAGTCCGCATCCGCTCCTGGGAAACTGTGCGAATTTATCACACTGTTCCTAAACCTGTGCCTAACCATAATATAATCTAACTGATACCTTTCTGAGTCACCTGGCATTTTCCATGTATACCTACGCCTTTTGTGGTGTCTAAACCATGTGTTAGTGATGACTAACCCCTGTCTCCTGCAGAATTCAATTGCTTTCTCCCCGCGTATATATATATATATATATATATATATATATATATATATATATATATATAAATTCAGCAAAATAATTTATTCATACACGGTCATGGTTTCGATGATCGACACCTTCGTCAGAGTGACAATACACTTCGAGAGCGCACTGTGGCTGCTTCCCTATGAGAAGTCGACATTCTCGTAACGATGGTTTGATTGGCGTTTTTTATTTTATTCCGACGGCCGATTTGTCGTGGCGTGCGACTGGTGTGGAGTTGATTCTCTCCAGTGGCCTTGATGCATATTTCGAATTCTCCTCTTTGACCTTAGGCAACGGACCCGATCCACAAGTTGGAAAACCGTCCGCGGTGTGACGACTCTTTTTTTGTCGATTGCGAAGAAGGTAGTGACATGCTGACACACCTCTCGCCGACATTATTTCATTCGAACCTTTTTTGAAATGGCAAATTATCTGCTGAAGGGAACCTTTTTTTTATTCGGCCATTCCACAAAAAACATGAATTAGTAAATTTAATTTGGCGGTGCCAAAAATGTGGACTAAGTTGGGTCACTTCATCGAATTACTTACTCACCAATGCTTTCAGTATTATACGCATTTGATGGAATCTCTTCACTTTCAATATTCCCTTCTATCATTTTTATCTAGAACTTATAAACGCATTCTCAAGTTTCAGGACTATCGTCGGCTTCGTAAATATCGAAGATTGACAGTGGAGCAGTTACGAAATCGCGACACAAAGCACACCTATCCCCAATGAATAACGGCGAAGATTTTAATGGATACGACTTCGGTCATCTCATCACTAAAACATCAAATTAATAATTAAGTTTATTATCAATTAAGTTCTCATCTTTATGATTTTCGTAATGACTCAAATAACCGGCAATGACGGGCAACCGGTCTAATAATAATAATAATAATAATTGAAGATGAAAGACGAGAGATTCTTTATGCGAAAACAACCATACCGATCTCTCGATAGACGTCCATTACCGACCTTAAGAATTGTTTAAGTTCGTTGGTAACTAATTTTCATGTTCAAATATCGTTCGAATTCAATGAAGTCTGAGGAAATCTCTATAAACGCAAAAGAGTAATTCGTCACCTTCAAGTCCCATTAGTCATCAGAGTTATGACTTATTAGATTCGCTTATTCAGAAACGGAGTCGAGATATGGCCGTGGCATGTTTTAGCCAGCGATAAGATAACATCTATGAAATCGGGAATGTCCCCGAATTGGAGCGGCGCGACACAGGAGCCCGCCTCATTGGCAGGGGTCGATTGACAATAACCATCCACCGCCCGCCACTCGCTTTCACGGAAATGACATCACTCCAGCTCTTTCCCGAAAGAGGTGAGGGGGTGAAGGGCTCCCGGAGGGAAAGGATATCGGAAGGCTCAAAGTGAAGACAGACCGAAAGAAGTCTCCACTGGCGACTGTGGATGAGAGGGTGACCCACCGCCGCTGGCCTCCCCCACGCCCCGCTTCGGTCACCCCTTTGAAGAGGTCATCGCATTCTGGACTTGAAATCTACAACCCCGACACGCCACGTGACACATGGACACTTGGGAGTTGGACATACAGATAGAAGAAAAGAGGAGGACTTCGTGGCTCAACGGCAGTTCCTTTGTCGGCAGAAGAACAATTGCACGCCCTACCTTACCCTACAATCCTCAAGTGAATGTAGGACACGATGTCAGGCCATTTTACTTTTATAAATTTAATTAGCAGCCTGCGAGGCACCACTAGGGTTTGTGGCAGTGGGTGATTACACCCCCGACTACCCTTGACCCAAAACACCTTTCCATCCTAACGCGGTCGCACACATTATTTTATTCTGATCCCTTATCTTTGGTTGGAAAAATGACACCTTAAATCCATCTATTCTACACTTTATCTCTCGAATTTTATTGAAATGATCTCTCCTACTATAATACGATGGGGCTACTAAAACATTTTCAACATCATTGCTGAAGAGACATCCTTAAAATTAATGCGAGAGATTTATTCTGCAATTTAACCTTTGCTCCGTGTGTGAGTCCCAACGTAGATCCTCTCATAATTCTGATTCACTACTCAGATTGTAATAATCACGTATTACAAATCCAGCTACTTTACGCTGCGCGCGATTCAATTCGGCCCTCAATCGAACTTAATGAGGATACCATATTCTAACTGCATGTTCTAAATGAGGCCTAAACAGCGGAAGATAACATTTCTCTTGAACCCTTTCACCACATTTCCCACTCTTCACAACGCTCTTCTAATAAATCGTATTTTTTTGTTAGTTTGTCCACATATTTCCTGTATATGTTTCACCAAGGAAAGATCGTGGGTGAGGGTAATGCCGAAGTACTCATAAGGTAATTACTGGTGCTGATGGATTGATGGAATTGATTAATGGAGATGCTTAATCGCTAGTCATGTAGCATATCGTTGAGGTCCCGATTTGTGAGTGGAAATAGGATTCCATAAATCGGTCCTTCGGTCAGAGGAATTTCCCTCGATAATTTCTCGTCCTGATATCGCCCACGAATGTCACGCGAAACTAAAACCATTCCATTTATGTCTCTGCTCAACTCGAATTATTCGTATTTATCGACATTATGAGTCATTTCTGGTGAACTGAGATCCTATAAGCTCCCTCCCACACCAGAAGTTCCAAAAACGGAGTGACTTTCTGATCCTTCAGCTTTAACCTGTCCTCATTAATTCCGAAAATAGGTCTTTCCGCCAGGATCCCAAGGGCTCGACGCGGATTTCGAGGTCTAACCAACGTGAAGTAACACCTCTGGATGGAATTCTCATTCGTTTCCCATTATTCCATCAACAAAGCCCAGTTTTTCTGTCACACCTCCACATATGTATCTAACGTATTTTTTAAAGAGTGTCGTCACTTTAGTAAATGTTTGGTCAATGGTCCAGGAGGAGGACGGGGAAAGGAATGGTATAGAGAGCGAAGGGAAGACCTTCGTCAACCCGTGGTTAAGAACCCATACTCGATTTCAGGGAGCATCGAGAAAAATCTCGGCACTCTTAGCGAGCTCAGTGGTGGGATGAATCGGTGGAAATGCGAAGAGGAAAACATCATTGAATGCTGAATGAAAGAGAGCGAAATTTGCGACCGAAATGCTAAGGAACCAAGATCGTTCTCCCTTTGCATTCTTTGACAGGTCTTCATATCAATTTCCCCAAACGATAATTAGCTATAAAGATAAATGGAGCAATCCCCACCGGGATCTCATTCAAATTTAGGATCACATCGGCGATCCAATACGTAAGAACAAAGCGAATACTTCGGTGTTGAACACAGCTTGCTCCACACACATGAGTAACTACGGAATATGGTCGTCACCAGGTTTTTGCGTACCTCTAATGACTATTAATTTCCAATTTCAAGTAAAGCTCGAGGAGACCAACGCAAAATCATTGCAAATTTACCCCGGATTAACGTGACAATAAGACGTCCATACATTTAGCGTATCGATTTAAGAATAGGACTAATATCTTTCAGAACGGAAGTCTACCGAATCAGGAAGCATACGTGAGTCACCATAATTGCAGGCGAAATACTCTTCACGTGACTAAGGGGCTGGGGGGAGGGGGGGCGAACACTTATTCCCCCTCCACAGATTGGTAATCCTAGGGGGCAGTAACCGGCGGCGAATGCACCAACGGCGGACGCGTGGAGACCGCGCAAATCGAGGGAGTTGTGCAGCCGGTGTTCCCCCCACCGGGGGGAACATCCGCTGGCCACCAAGTGAATAGGGGGGGGAGTCAGGGCCACAAAAGAAAGGCCCACGCTCGTATCCGGGCGGCGCCGCTGGACGCACTCTCGACCTGTATAATCGCTCGTGATATTTCCGAGGGGATAGCGCGCCCGATCCTAATAATTGGATGGTGTCACGCAGCGACTGGGGGCGGCCCGTCCCCCGCCAGACGACTACCTAGTCGACTAGATTTCCTGAAGCGATCAGATTAAGACTGGAGCGGGATTTTCTAACCAGGGAGAAAAGTCGAACCTCACGTATTGCACTGAAGTAAAGAATAACACAGAAATAAAACGAAATATTCTTGTGTTCTTAAACTGTAACACTTACTACTCCTGGCGAGGATCTTCAAGGGTATTATAACCCCTTCCCGCATTCAAGAATCCAATGGCTATCCCACATAAGATGCCCAAACCAAACTGATCAGAGTCATTTGCGTCGCATGAAGAAACCTTACATCGTACAGTTTGGCAAGGAATTGGAAGGTTAAAAAACCGTGCTCAGTAGCAAAGCTGACTAAACTGCCCCACGAATTTTGACGCATGGGAGACGGATTACGAAAGGGAGAGAGACTTCCGTCGCGATCCGGCCCCAGCCCTCCTCCCCCCCTTGAAGCCCCGTATAGCCCGGTCTCTTCGGACGGAGGGACCGCGTCCTTCTCCCCGCGGAATGAAGCCCAGAGTAAACTGCCCGCGCCTTACCCCGCCCACCCAGGGGGGGTCCCTTTCCCGGAAGCGGTAGCCGAGCGCCGCCCATCTGGCCCTCTATTGCAAGCGGGAAGGCGGCCCATTCCGTGCACCAATTGTCTCCGCCAATAAGAGCGAAACATGGTTGGGGGGCGCCAGCCGAACCAGAGTCACACGTCGCCGGCGTTTAGCGGTTTTTATTTAGAGTGAAAAAATGGTGGAAACGATTACAAAAAACCGTGGATTACATATTTACACCGTTTAGTGGGAGAAGGAAGGACATTGAAAAGGAAAGAGAAAATAAAATTGAAATTGTCTGCGACTAAACAGCAAGTAGTGATTTGAGTTTTGCTTCCATGCAGCAAGGTCACCAGCGATGGAAGATGCAGGGGGATGTGCGGGATAGCAAGTGGAATAGGAATAGCAAGGAAGGCTTCCTATTAAATAAACAAATCCGTTCGGCAATTAGTACTGGCATAGGCATAAGGAAGGGATTCATAACACCTTGTAAGGTTTACTTCACCACGGACGTAAGTCGCAAGCGTTGGGAGCATCAGAGAAAAGAATAGCCGCTTTATATTTCCATGCTTTCTATTTCAAGCATTTTCAAAATGTAAGCCCCGACCCGAGTCCTCGGAAGTATTCTTTTTAGGTCACCAAGACGTAAACGACTGTTTTCCGAAATGGTTTAACATTTCCGAAAGCATTCTCTGCCCGGGGAATGCCTTCTGCCGACTCGATTACGTGTGTTTGCCGTTTGCGGACCCAATATCTTGAGTGTGCGAGTGTGGCTCTCCGTCAACAATTCTGGTGGCGTAACACCAATGGAAGGGACAGAGTATACTATATTGACAGAAGCACGAAAAAGTGGCTATGCACGCAAAAGTGAACTGTGGTGCGGAGACTGTGCCTCCGCTTGGTGCCTCCGTGAAGGATGCCGCCCTGTCACTTTTAAAATCATAATTGAACAAAAACATCGTCAAACACAACAGTTTCAGGTTTAATTTTGTGAAATTCCTTCATGATGAGGGTAAAAAAGAAACTTTACACTTCCACAATAAAGATTTAATATTTCACGACCATGGTGCTTTTTTCACCTGCTGATGATACGGAACCATGGGCGTGAGGCGAGGCCACATACGGGGCCAAGAGGGCAGAGATGAATGGCATATGCGACACATCCACGACACACTCTCGCAAAGGGTAACTACGGTACGACGCCGATTTCGGCGGACGTTTTAGAGCGTACAAAGTCAATAATCTCATCCCACGCCATTAATGACGTTTCAAAATTCGATTTCGGAAAACGCCCTCGGGCCCGGGAACATTTAGAAAACCAATAATTTTTAGCTATTTCCACTTCTCATATGTGGTACCTAAAACGCAAAGAGGGCACTGCAGTGCTTGCGAAATATATGGAATTTTAGTGGAACCATTTTCATTAAAACGACGCTTCCAGATCAAAATTCAAGTCATACACATCGACCCAGGACTTTTGGGAACTAAATCATTCAGTTTTTCTCGTTGAGGCTAAATCCACTGATCTCAATTATTTTCTTTCGGATAGCGGAGAGCAGAACGAAAACAATAGTGGTTTTCAATCTTATTAATCAATATTTATGACAATGCCAAAGAAATCTTTCTTTTAAATATTTGTTTATTTCATTGAAGCGATCATAACAAAGGGCTCCGAGGTCATACTCTTTCCCACGGCTAACTGAAGTTGGCAACTTCCAGGCGGAATCATAAGCAAAGCCAAAGAAGGGCACGAAGTCTTCTCAGCGAAAAGCTTGAGAACACATACAACTGCGGCGGAGGGACCTGGAAGAAAGTCCGTAATTTTTCCAGGAAGAAACAGCTCTTCTAAAATGGCGTTTTTGTCACGAAATCGATGGAATTCAATTAAAAGGATAACGAAGAGTCTTGAATTATTAGTAATAATAGCAAGTTGGCAAACAACAGAACTAGGGCCAAAACATAAAAAGAAAGGAAATTATACATGTATAAGGCAAGATAACTAAATAACCTTCATTAAAAAGAAGCAAACTGGTCCTGGCTCACCTGAACTCCCTCACCTTATTCCATAAGACCCTACCTGATCCGCTGACCCTGTTAACCTCATCCCAAACTCACCCATCGCCCGTAAACTACCTTCCTTACTCTAAACTTGTTTATTTATGAAAAAAAACAAAAAAACATATATTAATAATAATTATCTTATTTAATATTTTGAACAATAATAAAAAAATAAAAATAACAATAATTATAAAAATAATATATAATAGAAGATAAAAATGGAAAACTATTTTGCAATAAAAATAATAATTCTCTCATAAACAATTGCAAAAATTATTTTTAAAGCACTCCATCTTAAAAAAGTTACTAAAAAACCAACACCACCAAACCCATATATTAAACACTTCTCAATGCGCTTCATAGCTCCAGTGGAACATGGTTCCGAGTGAGTAGTAAAGGAATACTAACATCGCCTTGGCATTGAACTGCCGATAAAATCCGATCGCCAGTAAAATTTTAGCTCGCAAGCAAATGCTCACAGCTGTGTGAAAGGGGGTGCGTGTAAAGTATGTGATTCATAATTTGAATGGGAGGGGCCTTAAATAGGGATGGTCCATGGCCTCCAGCCCTGCCCATACTTGGGCGAAGGGGAAGTCTAAAGCTGTTATATGCATATTGACTTCATTTCCCACCATAAATTGCTGCTACAACAAAGAGTTCTGTCGGGAACTATGTTAGACCGAATGGGTCATAATGGACGAAAATGTGACATCTTTTTAGGATACCTGATGATGCAGTATATGCGTCGAAATCAGGAATAACAAAATAATTTTAATGCGAAAATATGTCGTTTTACTTACAGACGTTTTACATACCCTGTATGCAGTGAAAATGAGTTGTCACCAAAGCGAACCGAGAAGATTGCATTTAAAAATATCAACACTTGGGATAAGGAAGTGAGGGAATTTTTATCACCAAATTAGAGGAATTTCCTCACATTTTTGTGATATCAGAGTGCAAAACTGTTAAATAAAAGCCCTTTCAAGTCGTCCGGTGCAAGTTAATTATCGCATGAAAAGATGCCACAAGATAAGTCTCTTCCGTGTCCACTTTGATGTACCGACGGTCGATATAGTGGAGAGAAATTTGTTGGCCTGAGTGAAACGGCCTTTCGTGAATGGCCATTCGCAGGGGTAGTCGAGGAGGTGTCGGTGGGGGGCGCGAAAGGGGGAGAGAGAGAGAGAGGAAGCTGTCCAAGGGAAAGGAGACACAAAAGAGTAAGCGCTTCTCGGACGCGTCGGCGCACGCACACACACGAGCGTCGTGATGAAGTGACGGCCCGACGCCGCGTCATGGAAATTAGTTGGAGCAGACCAGACTTGGCAAAGCAAGCCAAGAACGCCTCAGCACTGTTTGGCGACGAAATTCCTCAGCCCAGTGACCCCAGGGTCACAGCACGAGAACACATAAAAAGAACACTCGAGGAGTTCGAGTTCGAGTCCGTCGAAATTATCAAGATATTATTGTGAGTGTTCTTTTTATGTGTTCTCGTGCTGTGTGTTACTGTCTAAGTTATATATATATATATATATATATATATATTTTTTTTTAGGTAATCTACCGGTTAAGGTAGGTTTTTGGATGGACCCAACTATCAAATAAACATTTTGTGACTCCCCACCTAGCAAACTAATCTATATCAGGTCCCTCTTCATCTCGGTGTACTTCTTTCCTCCCTTCATCTCGTCCAACATCCCTATCCTGTTCCTACCCTTACCTCGCTTGCCCAACATTCTTCCCTCTATTACCCTCTTCAACATTCCACTACCGCTCAATACGCCCTTCATCCATTTTTCCTGCCTCCATAGGATTTCTCTCAACAAACCCTTCTCCTCCCCCACCATTTCTAGTACTTCCTCATTTGTTTTCCTTTCCGTCCATTTCACCTTCTCCATTCTTCTCCACACCCACATTTCAAAAGCCTCCAATCTACGTCTATCCTCTTGCTTCAGCGACCACGTTTCCGCGCCGTACATAGCTACGCTCCATATCAGAGTTTTTACGAGTCTTGTCTTAACATCCCTACTCAACGTCCCCGTCATCAACTCCCTCCTCCTTGAGAAAGCCTCCTTGCCTAGCGCAATTCTTCTCCTTACGTCCCTACCACTTTGACCGTGTTGGTCCAAAACACTTCCGAGATATGTAAACTGTTCTACCTGCTCTATTTTTTCCCCGCCTATTTTAATATTTAGCTTAGCCTTTTTCTTTCTGGAAAATCGCATAACCTTTGTTTTATTAATATTGATTCTCATCCCATATTTATCGCACTGAACCTCCAATTCACTCAACAATGCTTGCAACCCCTTGGCTGACTGAGCAACTAATGCTTGGTCATCAGCAAACCTAACCGATTTTACGAATTCCCCTCCGACTTTCATTCCTACCTCCAGTTCTTCCCATGCCTCTTTAATCATTTCCTCTACATATACGTTGAACAGTACCGGTGACAATGGGCAACCCTGCCTTACACCTCTTCCTAACACTGCCCATCCGGACTCTCCGTTCCCCACTCGCACCTGAGCAGTCTGAGACATGTACAGGTTGCGGATCAGTCTCCTGTCCCTCCAATCCATTCCTATTTTCTGCAATACACGCATTAATTTTTCCCAATTCACTCTATCAAACGCTTTTTCGAAATCTACAAAACAGGCAAAAACGTCCTGGTTGTATTCTATATTCCTCTCGACTAGTGATCTCATTACTGCAATGGCATCACGCGTACCTCTTCCTTTCCTGAACCCAAACTGATCATCCCCTAAGTAATCATTTGCCTTACTCTCTATCCTTTTGTTGATGATCCTGAGAATAACTTTAGCTGCGTGGGATATCAAACTTATTGTTCTGTAATCCTCACATGACGAAGCCTTTGCCTTTTTTGGAATAGGAACTAACACCGATCTCACAAAATCTTCCGGCCAGATTCCTTCCTCATAGATACTACGAATCAGTCCATATATGGCCTTCTTCCCGCCTTTCCCTAACCATTTCAACATTTCTACAGGAATATTGTCCAGCCCCACAGCCTTATTTGCTTTCATCTCCTTTAATGCCCTTTCTATTTCATCGTCGAGTATGCCTGGACCCAAGCTATCTTCTTCTACGTCATGTTCCTTTTCTATGTCTAACCTTGTCGGCCTAAGTTCTTTACCATACAGTGTTTCTATATATTCCTTCCATCTCTCTTGGATTTTTCCTGGTTCAACTATTATCTTACCCCATTTATCTTTAACTGTTAGCACACATCTTGCCTTCTTACTTCCCGATAATAACTTAACCTTGCTGTATAGAGCACCAATTTCACCCTTCTTCTGTAAACTTTCCATATCCTCGCATTGCGTTTTCCACCATTCTTCTTTTGCTTTATTTGTGGCCCTTCTCAATTTATTGTTTAACTCTTTGTACTTCATTTTGCCTAACTCTGTGTTTACATTTTTCCATCTTCTTCTCTCATCCATCTTTGCAATCATCTCATCCGTTACCCATTGTTTCCTTATCCTTTTCCCATTAACGGTTCCTATAGTGTCTTTAGCGGCTTCCAATATCCCTTTCTTGATACATTCCCATTTTTCTTCGATAGTACTCAGTTCTTTACCGTCATCCATCATTTTCTCTACAGCCTCCTGATACTCCTTCCTCGTTAATTCATTTACTGCTTCTAAATTCCATTTTTTAGCCCGCCGCCCTTGCCTTATCTTCTTGAAACGAACATTACATTTCATAACAACTAAATTGTGGTCAGAGTCCGCATCCGCTCCTGGGAAACTGTGCGAATTTATCACACTGTTCCTAAACCTGTGCCTAACCATAATATAATCTAACTGATACCTTTCTGAGTCACCTGGCATTTTCCATGTATACCTACGCCTTTTGTGGTGTCTAAACCATGTGTTAGTGATGACTAACCCCTGTCTCCTGCAGAATTCAATTGCTTTCTCCCCGCGTTCATTCCTCGTGCCTAACCCATAGTCCCCCACCTCACCACCATCTCTTCCTTCGCCTACCGTCGCATTCCAATCCCCCATCACTATCAAATGTTTCCCTGCAGGAACACTCGCGATGATATCCTCTAACTCATCATACATCCTATCGACTTCTTCCTCCTTGTGGTTGCTCGGTGGCATGTATACCTGAATAATGACCAAGTTCGTCGGCTCTGCTTTAATCTCTACGAGTAAAATTCTATCTGTCGCTTGCTCTATGTTGACTACGCTTCTTCCTACCCCTTTATTTAAAATTACGGCAACCCCTCGTTGGCTCTCGTCCCCGCCGCTGTATATTACTCTATAATTGTCACTCCAGTAATCCCCGCTATCCTTCCATCTCACCTCGCAGAGGCCTAAAACATCTATGTTACCTCTTTCCATCTCTCGCTTAATATTTTCTAATTTGCCTCTCCTCAACATTGTCCTGACGTTCCAGGTTCCTATTCTAACTACTTTCGTCTTCTTCTGCATCTTCTGTCCTGCTGCTGTTATTTCTCCCCCGCAAGGATTTCGTGGGATGACGACCGCGGAAGCCTTGCCTCCCCCGCTGCCGGGCACGACACACGGCCCCTTGGGCCGAGTCCCGCAGTTGCCAGGACTCAATTTCTGTTTTGCGTCCATCATATTTTCTTGGGAATGATAATTGAGGTGGTTTCCCGTTGCCTTCCTCAATAGTGTTTTTAACGTGACACCATCACTTAATGGCCGCCCCACTGGGGTCAGACGCCATTGCAGCCGCCTCACTGAGGAACAGACGCTGCGTGGACTACCTTTCGTCTGGCTCCTAACCTTCGACCTATCTGGCATGGGTGACCCTTCCAGGAGTAATTATTATTACTCCCGCCAGCACAGCTCTAGGGGTCATCGGAACACACAAGCCCTTCCACCACGACAAGGTTGTAGTCCATGGGAGGGGATATATATATATATATATATATATATATATATATATATATATATATATCAGCTAAGTAGTCCTTAAAACAATCAGGATTTATTAAAGATAATGTATCTGGTTCAAAGGAAGGGATTCGACGTTCTCTAGTCACTACCATGTTCCACGAATCCCTCGAACTTACTCTCGTTTGCCCCATATTAGTTCCTTCTTCATTTCTTCGCAAGCTACGTGCCTTCAAACTGCATAAAGAGCCTCTTCTCTCCTTCCCTCTGCCCCGCATGCTCCCCCCTCTTCCGCAGCTTTATCAACATCCCACCGACATTTTCTCCACCCACTTTCCACGCCTTCTTCATATTTCACCCCACTTCCTTTTTTACAACAACTTCCTCTCTTCGCCCCATCCAGATTAAAATCGTCCGCTTATCTTCCTCTCTTGCAAGGTACTTCCTCCATTCTTCCCCATACACGCGTTTCAAAAGCGCCCGATCTAATTTTTATTTATTCAGTAGCCTACCGTTCAAGAGAGGTTTTGGATAGACTCAGACCAAACATCGCCACATTTCTTACCTTAATCTGAAAGGGTGCTACTTGACACCTCAAACTGAAGTTTTCCTCTACAAGCTACTTAAAAATACCTACAAGTTCTTCAATTCCGCGTACTTTCTCCCTCCACTCATTCCATCAAATCCCTATCCAATATCCCATCAATCATCTCCATCCTATTCCTTCCTTGTTTGCCCAACAATATCCCCTCTGTCACAGTCTTCAACATCCCATTGCCAATTCATTTGCTTTGCATTCATTTTTCCTACCTCCTTTGGATTTCTCCTAACAATCCCCTCTCCTCCCCACAGTACCTAGCACTTCCTCTTTTATTTTCCTCTCTGTCCACTTGACCTTCCCCATCCTTCTCAACATCCACATTTCAAATACCTCCAATATACGCCTATCAGCTTCAATGGAAAAGATTCCACTAACACTTCAAAGCTTTCACTAGTCATTTCTTAACATCCTTACTCAACGCCCCCTTCATCAATTCTCTCCTCCTCGTGAAAGCTGCTTTGCCTAACCCAATTCTTCTTTTGACGGACCAACAACATTAACCACTTGGTCCAACGCACAAAATAGAAAGACTACTTCACCTGCTCCACTGTTTATCCTCCTATTCAAACCAACTTACCCTTTCTAGGAGGACACATAACCTATGGTTTGTTTACACCATTACATTCTTATTACAATGATTTTCTGATGCGCTCAGAAATGATTGTATCACCTTGGCTGACTGGCTAAATAAAGCTTGATCTAAAGCTCTAGTTCTTCCCAGGCACTACTATAATTCCTCTACGCATACGTTGAGAAGCACGAGTGATGATGGACACCTTTGTCCAACTCCTCGACCGAACGCAGTTCATCCTGACTCCCCATGCATCGTATGTACCTGAGCAGTCTGGGGCACGTACAAGTTGTGGATTAGTCCACATTCCCTTCAATATACCCATTTCTTCTGTAATGCAGTCATTAATTCTACCCAAATCACTCAATCGAACGCCTTCTCGAAATTTACGAAAGAAATACATACCGATTACACTCCATGTCCCTCTCTTTTAGTAACCTCATCATTTATATGGTATCAAGCGTTCTCTGGCATTCCTGAACCAAAAATTATCGTCGCCTAAAGAATAATTTGACCTTCTCTCCATCCTCTTCTTAATAATCCTCAGAACCGCTTTAGATGCTTGTGAGATCTAACTTTTTGTTCTATAGTTCTCATGTTCGGCTGCCTTTCCTTTTTTGAGACGGCAACTAACGCTGGATTAACACAAGCCTCTGAACAACTCGATCTCTCATAACTGCTACCCCATACGCCACCCGAAACTAAGATATAGTACGAGTATATAACGAAAGGCTTTAGCATCATTGACCCCCTGTCAAGGCCCACTATTATGCGAATGTTGCAATTCAGTCACTTTCTTCCCCTCCATCCACCTGGGAGCCCGTATCGGGTTGTGCAAGGCACTTGGGAAGTGAGGCTGCCTACTCCGATTTCTTACTCTTTCAGTCACACCAACGAGGATCTATGCCAAGCCATCGATAAACATGGAAAATTTTCCTTCTCACCTTTACCGTGCTAAGAGGGACACGCGAGGACGCTCCGCCCACGGCACTCGACTCGAAAAGGTGTCTCCGACGGCAACTTCCCCTCGCTAATTACGTCCACTCGGGAATGCTTAAACAGAGGCTTCCGAAGCGTTTCGAAGCCGGCGCATTAGCCAGTGCACACCTGCGGAACCAATCGCGCCACAGCGCCACCGCCTCCCACCAACAAAGAATGGGGCGAGGGATCCGCGCCGTCCCAACTGGACAACCCCGGGGGGTTGTCCAGTTGCGAGCGGAGTAGCGCTATGAACCGCCAGAAATGGCCGCACTGCTCTGAGCACGACACTGAAGTCACATCGTCAGAGGTGTGGCTCACGGAACGGACTTGAAATGAGAATGCCGACATGCACGGGACGTCAATAGTCGCAAGGGAAGACAATAAAAACCGAAGACGTAAATATAACATGTCCAATAATTGTTATGATACAATTTGAACTACGATTGTTAGACCAATTGCAGTTGTACCAATTCCCATTTAAAATAAATGAGACCAAATGACCAAGTAAATGATATTCCACATGACACACATGATTTTATTCAACGGTGTTAACACACCCTGAGACGTGAGACTAATGCTGACATTAAATATAAAATATTACGGACCTCAATAAAAAATACTGAATATACGAAGCGAACATTATACTAGCAACTTGTTTCCAAAAGATTTTGTGCCCGATCGTGGTGTGCAGACGGGCCGCGCACATCAGGGGACCAGTCTGCACCGCGTCACGGCTACGCTTCGCCTACCACGAAGCCCCTCTCCACTGGAGACGCCTCGCGGCTCAAGAAACGCATCGGAGTATTGAACGAGATCTGCCAGCTCGGAAAAAAATCCAACCAACTGGATCGCCGAATTAGAAGAGTTTTACATGGTCATTTTAAAAGGGAAAACCATGTGAAGGCATCTTTGCTCACTGGCCACCCTTCAGAGGTCTGCAAAGAACTCTTGAGATCAATTTCCCACGACGGTTGGGGAAAAGCAATCAAATTCCAGACTGAGATAGTTCCATCGCCAAGTGAGCAAACATGACTTGGAGAAAAGGAAGGTAATCCGCTTCCCAGAGGCGGAGACCTCTCCTCCAAGGGCATCGATCACTTAGCGCAGTATTGGCGTGGTTTTTCCACGGTGGAAGGGGGAGGTTTCGGCAGTTGGTTCGGGGCTGGCAATCCCCAGGGGTTTGAATGACACTCATACAGGGGGCACGAGTGTTTGTACGTCAGATGTAGAGATGGGCGATATAACGTATAACGAGGGGCCCAAATTTATTAATTTTGTTTTAAAAAACGTCTCAGATATTTACCGATTGTCGACAATACTGCACATTTTTTCAAAATATTTAATTTAAAAAGAAATTATTCACAATTTTTTAAGTAACCCTCATGCGCTCTCATGGTGGAGAATGTCCCATCGGATAATAAGCTGAAGTTTAAAGAAAACATTCCGAAGTCATTCAGTACCTGGATAAATGCTTCGAAGAAGCAGGGCATAGACACGTGGCAGGAACTACTGCTCTAAAAAGCCACAATCATCAACCCGAAGTATTATTATTTAATAGGTGAGGAGAAAGTGACAAGAGTTAAAAAATAATTCTCAAAGTCTATTAGGTTATTCAGAGGCCATTACTCCAGAAACAATCAGCTTGTACAAAATAGATACTTCAGACATTAGAGATAAACAAAACAGAAATGAAAATAGGTAGGCGGACATGCGACCTTCATTAGGCATTTGGCATGCGCGTGGTAGCAACCACATGAACGCTAAGCTCAAAACCATGCGTTTACCTTCAACATTATTCGAAGTTGAAACAGGTTCTCTCGATATTTCATTTTGAAATACTACTGCACAAATAAATATACATTTAAAATTAGTCCCAGGGACGTCCTTGTGTGGTCCTCCGTGAAACCAAGATGACGAATTTACATTTACTAACGAATAAAAAAATTAAAACTCCATTCAGTATTCTAAAAGTAAGTTATATTTTGAGAGCGTCGAGCGATAAGTATTCTTCTAAACATTCATTTCAGTACCCTGCAAGCCACCGCTAGGGTGTGTGGCGGGGGGTGAATGCACAGCAGACTAAAATTTTAACCCAAATATTAAAGGACAAAGTCTGAAAATTATCAAAGACATATATTTCATCATCGATTGAATTATACGCCGGCCATTGGCTGTCACCGGTGAGTCATGAAGAAATCAATTTAGGTTACTCTGAACCCGAAATGAGCATCACGGTGTAAGTACGCCACACACATGACGACCTTTTTCTCGGAGACGGCAGGCAATCAGATCCTAGGCCGTGGAGGCAATCTTTGCAAAGGTTCTCCCGAAAACGTTAGACATTCGGCTGAAAGACGACGAGAGATGTGCGATAAGATAGATCAGCAAAATATTATAATGCATCGTCCTCTCATTCTATGAGGTACGAGTCAGGGCCGTATCCTCCTCGTATATTCAAAGAGTAAGGGCCGTATGGTAAAAGAATTATATTATATATTCGTTAGAAAATAGTTTTATTGACGGTTTTAATTTTCTACAAACCTACTCCACTTTTCTGTACAATCGCCGTTCATGTCGAAGCACATTTCGGAACATTGCACCAGCTTCTTTAATCTCTCAGCATAGAAGTTCGCCGCGAGGGAATTAAACCAGTTGACAACGGGGGCCTAGCGTCTCGTCGTCTTAAAATCTCGTCAACAAAGCCACTGTTTTAAGCGCAGGAAGAGGAAATAGTCGCTAGGTGCATGGTCGGGACCGGATATAGCGGCCCAAAAACGCTCATCCACTCAATATTTTTTGCTCTTTGTGTTGGTCGGTAAACATTTTCAGTATTCACCATGAACACAATTTGTGATATTCGAGCTTTTCTATTTATTTTTCCGTAACAATCGCGTAAATAGTGGTACGTCCAATAAGATGTAGTTTATTAGCCAGAGCATGGTTAAATATCGATCAAATCGCAGCTCTTGGTCAACTTGTTGAGCGAATTCATCGGTCTGGCCTGCCACTCCGTTTTTCATCATGCAAATTTGACGTCTCGACACCATTGCGCAAATTTTCCGTCACAAATTACAGCATGTCCATAAACTAGGCACCACTCCCGGTTAATTTGCGCATCTGATGAAACTTTTCGAGCAAAAATATCGAATCACAGCCCGCGCTGTGCAACTGGTGGGAGCAACGTTTTTTCATTGGTATTGTTATCTGCATTTACACGACTACTGGATCAAAAAAATAACTTCAGCGGCTTCGAAATCAATCAAAAGATGGCGCAGGTAAGCGTACAATTTTGTGATGACCCGTCAATATTTAAATTAAAAGAAAACAGCCCTTAACTTTCTAGGGTACGTCGTATCAAAGAGTCCCTACGTCAGCTATCAGATTACCGTCTGAATACATCTATGGAAAACAATTTGAGTTTCAAAGAAGTTGAGAAAAGATCCCAATACTCAAACTGCCTTAATAACAATTCTTTTTTTTTAATTTGCCCTTTTTCCGATTTTCGAATAAATTGGGTTATTTCCGAACTTGCCCCGATTTTCCCGAATGAACATCCACCCTCGTTAATGACGTCCTAAAGGAAAACAATTCGAACTCAGAATGAGATGAGATTCATGGGAAGTCACACTCCGATCAGGAATACTAGAAGAAAAAATAAAACGTATCGTAAGTAAGCTGTCGTCTTTGCCATTCGTGGTGAAGGCTACTGACAATGTGGAGGGGGACAATCCAAATGCTGAAAATATTCGGACAGTAGTACAGAAGAAGTCGACAAATAACTTCAATTTGAAGAGTCTTCTATTCATTGCCGGTAGGAATTTCATTTTACTGAGTCACTTTCCCTTTAAGACGAAGTAATAAGTCCTGAAGGCTGTAGTTCTAGTAGGCGAGTAAATGAGTGAAATCATTCCCTCTCTCTGAGCCACACTAATTTAAAATCTCAGCTGCACGATTCTACTTTCGTAAAAATATAGGAATGATGCGTAAATTCTTCTCGGGTCCTCCACCGGGTTATATCGTCCATTTACATAATCGAATTTACGCAGCTGATACGCCGGGAAAACACCAAATCTTTTACCATAGGAATGATATTCACTTCGAAGGTAACACCAAATTCCTTCCATTTTTTTAGAGGATGGTCCTCACGAGGGTCGGTATAAGAACAATTCTCAGCAAAATGAAAAGCCATGCTATTGAAAATAATTCATCGAAAGTAATTAAGTCAAAACAATATTGTTAGTAATACACATCATCAATCATATTCCTCGAACAGTCCAGAAGAAGCCTTAAACACCGCCATTTATTTTTTCCCGCGAAGTATCCAAATAATTATGAGGACGTCCAGAGGCGTCACTATCTCCCATACACATGGAAGCTTATCAGCGGCCCTCGGAAGATGGCCGACTCTACCTAGGTGCGGCAGATAAGGCCAATACCGGATTCCATAGCCAACACGCCCGTTAAACAATCGCCGAAAAGCTGAAGTCGGCAGTTGGCTGACACCCTGGGCGGCGAGAGCGCGAACGGAACGAAGCGGTCCGGCAAGGTAAGCGAGAAAGTTAACTTGCTCTCTTATGCAAAGTCAGGGTGTGCATACAAGTGTGGGTATAATGTGCCGGGAATCTAGATATAATAGACGGGTGAAACGAATCCTCATTCGGCGAATGGTCGCTTCAAACATAGGCCGGCGCTCATCCTAATAATAACCTTGCTCTTGAACACTCGGAGGAATGAATAGAGTCATCAACATCTCCGACATTTTATTATCCCCTTTGTTGCTCCAGATTGATTAAGGTTTGCAAGCGTCAAAATGTATAGCTGCGTGGGGCTGAACCTCCTCTCTCTCTTCCTCCCAAGACAGCAAAATATTGAGGCGTGTAAACCTGACGGAGTCAAAGGTAGTTGTACCTATATGCAAGGGAAGAAGAGTGGGGGGTAAAGAGGAGAAGATGGCCACAAAAGGGCCATTTGGGGTGGCGAGGACAAGGTACCAACAAGAGAAAACACCACGGGTGCTCGCCTACAAGGCCATTCGACTTTCAAATCGGAGCTATACTCCCGACGTTCAGTTCTCCACAATACCACATGTAACCATTGAAAACTTTCAAGTTTATCACACAGGATCCTTCTTCTGGGAAAGGACCTGCACAAAACAGATCCTCCTCCCCCAACCACCATCCATCACGAGAACTGAAAATCTTCCTTCAGAAATAGGCTCACTGCACCGGTAACAGTGTGACATGGAAAAATTCAAAATAACTACAGGAGATGCCGCGACAGTAACTTCGACAGAGTCATTCGCTAATGTGCATTAACATGCAACAATTTTAAAGTATGGAGTGGCCCTGAAATTACCAATGGAAAAATATTAAGCCTAAATGATTCTCCGGGGCCGATCAAATAACCGCTCGTATATTTAAGCAACTAACCTCGAAAACTGTACTGTATCTAGAAATCATTTTTAAGAAGTCGCTAGTAGATCAAAAGGTTCCCAGAGCTTATGGTTAACGTAAAACGCAACCGTTAACATTAGCGAAAAATGGTTAACGTAATACAAATATTTATAAACGGAGACGAGGAGGACCCGAGCCTCCATTTCATGCAAGGTCAAGGAACACAGTTGCTAGTTCGATCGTACGACTCCTCAATAGTCTGGAGTAATTGATGAAAAATCAGCACGGTTTCCCTAAGGGTACATCCTGTTCGACAACTTGCGCTTTGCGTTAATGATATTCATATTTCGGGAGAGAACAATGTTCCAGTGGACGCGGTTTCTCTAGATTTTAAGATAGCTTACGAAAAAGTACCTCATAATATGAGGTGCTATGTCGTACCTCATAGTACGTGGTGAGAAAACACGCAGACGTCTCACTGCGTGCATTGAATGTTTTTCAAAACTAGGGCATTAATTAAGATTCCGATGTGACAGATCTAACAACAGTTACTAGAAGAAAATAACGACGGCCAATATTTATTGTTTCCGTATTTAATAGGCATTATGAAAATCAGTCAGTATACCAATTAAATTCTACATAAATTCGAATGTTAAGTAGCCTGACTGGGTTTGTGGAAACCTACTAAAAACAGAAAAAAAGCGGTATCGTGCCAAATTTTAGTGGATGCTTAGAGTGTTAACGAACGCAATTTCTGGAGTTGTTCAGTGACCTCGGGAACATGGGCCACGGGTATATTCTCCCTCTTGCTTTGCCACTGTCACGAAAGCGCGGCGCATTCCCCCATTCACCTTTCCTCCAAACGGAACCCAGGAGACATCTATTCGTAATTGCAGTTCCAAAATG
>CM073773.1:94324316-94468481 GCA_037158775.1 Hetaerina titia | reverse complement strand
GGTTTACCTTGAATTAAAATTTAGTCGTAATCGTGAAAGGGGATAATGTTAACTTAAATTTAGGGTAAATGCGTGTCGATCATGACTCTTCGAGGGATCGATTTGGTCGTTATCCCCCTTCGCTCTTGGAGGTTTTTCCGAACCCACGCTGCCGGCTATCCCTCGTCCATTAAGGGCCTCTCGTATCTCTTAATTCACGTCTTTTCTCTCAATCTCCCCGCGTGCTTCGATGTTTTTCCTCTTTCCCTCTCTCCCTCCCTCTCTTTTTTTTGAGGATATGAGGAATATTCTTTTTTCGGGATGAGCGAGCATTTACGCGCAGCCGTGCGTGGAGAATGACGGAGCCGTCGCCGTCCAACCTTTTTTTCGCGAGCAGAGAGAGAGAAAAAATGAGGAGGAGGGATTATCCGCCCCCCCCCACCCTTTAACCAGCGCGTTCCCTCACCGTCGCTCCCCCTTCGTGAAAACCTGGATCAAGGAAAATTGCGACTCTTTAGCTTTAAAATCGGCATGCTCGAAATATCACGTCGGCGACTGTGCTTCCTATCAACCCAATTCCTTCCTTTTTTGCTCTCGCCGATGGAAGGAGCTTCGAGCTAAGGTTTTAGGGATTTGCGTTGACTCAAGGCGCGTCGAAGTACGTCCTTATCCTCGCCGCGAGATTCCTGTCGTACTCGCAGAATGTTTTCGACAGGTGCCTCCGCGATAAAAACGTATAGGGAGGTATTGAAAAGGTGGCGTTAATTTCAAATAGTGTACTCGTAAATTAGTCTTTTCATTCCCCTTTCATTTCTAAAACGTCGAAATTGTTTTAAATAGCCGTCGCGGGGTTGCTAAGAAATCATAAAATATCGGATGTTGTAGCAAATGGCGAAAATTGTAAGTGCTAAAGAGATGGAACAAATTCGTCATTCCTTCACATTGATGTTCTTTTATGCTAAGGTGTTTCTGTACCGCCTATGGCCGAATATGTCGTTTATTTACGGTTTGATTACTCGATGTTCCAATTTATTGTATTGCTATGTTGGACTATTAGAAAATTTTGGCGGAGAAGTCGCCAGTTAGGTAGGAAGATAAACTTGTTTAGCCTCAATTGTTAAATTAAATAAACCTACTTGGGATCAATGATAATTTCTCTCGTGCTCTCTTTTAGCCAAATTATTAATGGCCATTATCAAAATTTGTTATCTAGTCTGTTTATATCATCTTTGAAAGACTCATCGTCATGCACTAACGTTATAATTTTTACTTTCAACCTTAAATGATTTCGCACTTCCCTGATAGCTCCATGAATTTTTTCTTACGGTCTCTCTGGGGAGCGCGAATAAAATGCTAATGAATTTCGTTTGCATGTTATATCACCCTTGTGGAAATTTATCTCCGGCTAATTGGTCACCATCCGTCCGGAAAATTTGTAATACTCAGAATTGCATAGCAACAAATATAATGAGTTGTTGGTTGGTTTTTTATCGTGTCGACCATGTGCTGCTTAAAATAAGTATTTCGTAAAGGAAGCGTTCGTATATTAGTTTTTGTCATCTACATTTCTTTGTTTAAATTTCTAGCGGAGGAGACGAGAACTAAGTAGCATAGTACATGTATATTATGGACGCGGAGCCCCTAAGTAATCTGTTTCGCATCTAATGAACCAATGTATTAATTTACCACTTCATATTTACTACTAGATTACAATTTTGCAAATTCATGTCAAAATATTTTTATATCGTCTACTGATAGAGAATCGCTGGCGAACTACGCCTTGATCGGATCTTAAACACCGGCACATTTGGTAAAGATCTCGTACATGAAGCGCCGTGAAGAGGTTTCAAAGGGTGCATGGATAAACGAAGATTGTAATACGAGTAATAGTTCGGCACTACTATGTTACCCTTTACACGTAAATGTCTCACTCCGACACGACGTTTGACTCTACCATCTAATATTGCTCCGTAAGTGATCTTCAAATTACAACATTTTATTCATGTTTTATTCCGAAATTTTTATCATTTTATTCCGACTCTAACGTTTACCATCGGCTTTTCACAGGAATACATAACAAAAGCCACGTTTTTAATCGATACCTTCCGTTTTTATCGTGCATAATCGGAGCGTTTTTAAATTTGATTCCAAGGTTTCCATAATCCCTCCTCCCCATAAATCACGCGTCGCCGAACTCTCTCGACGTAACTTAGGACGTGACGCAAGGCGCGGTCAAGCTCTTACCTAAGCTGTAGGCGGCGTAATTTCCATCGGTTTCAAACCGGTCCCACCCTATAAATGAAATCACGATTTTTCGAACCCCACAGACCTGCATTCAGGAGACGTATTAACGAAGAAATCACAACTAACACCGAAAACACGCGTCGGTGGGAAGAACACGTCGAGTCCTGGCCGGAAGCAGTCGGGTGGAGGGATGGAGAGGGAATGGATAAGCATGAGGAGAATGAGGGATGGAGGAGAGGGTGAGCGGGTTGGGGTCTTCCGGTCAGCTGGCGCCAGTCGGGGTGCGGAGCGCCCCTTTAAAAGCGCCCGAATCAACCCTTCGACACGACGCTTCCGCCGAGACCGTCCCCTCCGCCCTTTCGCGCCGCCCCCTCCTCCCTCTAGGGGAACCCCGGCCTCCATCCATCCACCCTCGCCGGTGTTCTCACCACCCCTACGCCGAATCCCGAAACTCATCTTTCTCCTCCCTCCGCGCCCTCCTCTCCTCCATTCAACTGCTCCATAATTCTCCTCCTCATCGACCACCCTCCATTCCTGAATCCACAGCGGGGCCTACCTCAATAGATGAGCGACTCTGATATAGCGATCTGTCTTAACTGGGCGTTTAAAAAATGCATTCATGTGCTGATCATGAACTTTACATTTTGTAATGTCGCCGATATCGTGGAGGCACAAAAGCGACTGTGGTTAACGGAGGGTTTTCGTGTGGTGTCGTGGTTTACCGTGAACACAACGCAAACTCGAATGCATCTTCTTTATCAGACGAAATAATTAAGGAATTGTTTTCTAAAGCAATACTTATAATAGAAAGTGTTAATTGGAATATCCTTGGCTTAATTCACATTGTATGTGAAATAAGTCATTGGTGCCAAAAAAATTCTGTAATCATTCTATTGCTGTCTTGTTTCCAGGTAGTTAATTCAACCAGAGTGCTTTCAAATATAAAGGAGTTCTGAATCAAACCTTTTATGTTGCTATCGTTGAATAGCTAAAGCTGATTTAATGTCTTCGGTTGTTAAGTCTTTAATCCTGCGATAAACGAACGCAATGAGTTTTGATTACACCGTCGCCGTGTTTCCCCTCCTAAGAAAAGTTGGCAGCATTAATTAATTTTTTCTCATTGATTTCTCAGTTGAGATTTTTCTTTGGTTTTTCTCTTTTCTTATTTAAACGTCGGCATGAGAGTGGAATTTGAAATTTTTGCTCGCGCTCACTTGTTTCTGACGATATGTTTATTTTAAAACCGTTTGGAAGCAAAATGTTGATGATTGGAGGTTTTGTTGGGTACACACGCTTAGGGTTCTGTTTGGCATTGATTTATTTCAGGCCACCGCGCTATTATCTGCTGCACGGTATTGTCTGCCACGGGATTTTCAGCTCCTTAGAATCAACGGTTCCTTTGCCGGCGTCCCTGAAACCGCCGACAAGTCTATATCCCATTATCGTGAGTGAATATGCGCAAAAGACGAGCGATACATAAGGTTATCGGATTTGGAAAGGAATTATGTAATAAAAACAATGAACTTGACATTTTTGATGATTCTATATGCACTTAAGAAAACTATTTTGAACTTTGTTTGTGAGCATGACATAATGACATATTTGAATTATTATCGTTATGAAGCTGCTTTTATCGTTACATTTATGTCTGACCGTAATGGAACTAATTCTGTTGGTACCAACATGAATTCTGACTCAACCTATTTTACTTATACAATTTTTCGATGATACAGGGTGCATTCCGAAGGTAATACAATTAAATTTCCCACGCCGCTCTTATTGGTCGGAGTGGGATTTAACCACATGGAGTAGGTGGAGGGGGACGCAAAGCTTTGCCGCGAAACCGGTCTCAGTGCTTTCCAAGCCATGGAAGCGGCAGGACGTCAGCTATTGTAAACGTCTGCGCGCCGACCGTGTCACCAAAAACATGGAATCGACGATCGAGCAACGTTACGCGTTCACTAAGTTTTGTGTTACACTGAAATAATCTCTTGATGAGACTAACGAAATTATTCATGAGGGCTACTGGGACTCTGTCCTACTCAAAAGTTTCGAGGTGGTTAAAGGCCTTTAAGGAGAGCCGGGAAGAGGTTGACGACGAAAAACGCTCTAGGCGGCCGTCAACCAGCGAAACCGACAATGGGGCTAGTGTTCGACAATTGTTTGACTCTGACCATCGATTGAGTACCAACATGGTTGCCAATGAACTGGACTTGTCATCTACTGTTGTGTTTCACATTGTTACTGTAGATTTATCGATGAGGAAAGTGTGCGTCAAGATCGTGCCCAAGGTGTTGTCAGACGACCGAAAGACCAACCGAGCGGAAATTTCAAGTGAACTTTTGCAACGTTTTGAAAATAAACCTGATTATTTGGACGTCATCACTGGTGTTGAAACCTGAGTTTTTGAATACGACCCAGAAACAAAACGTCAAAGCTCTGAGTGGCACACCGACCAGTCCCTCAAGCCCAAAAAGGCAAGAATGAGCAAATCAAAAGTGAAAACAATGCTCATTGTGTTTTTCGACAGTAAAGGGTCATCGGGACGAGAAAAGACATCTCCGCCACCTGGAAACTCCATCGCGACAACGAGCTACGAGTCCGCGAGTTCCTAGCCAAACACCAGGTGCCAACGCTGCCCCAAACCCCCTGTAGTCCTGACGTCGCGTCGCCCCAGCAGACTTAATTTTGTTCCCTCGGATTAAGGCAGCTCTCAAAGGGACCCGTTTTTCGCCCATCGAAGAGATCCAATCAACCGTGACGAAGACCTTGCGAGAGGTTCTCGAAGACGCCTTCCAGGGCGCGTACCAGTCATGGCAGAGTCGCTGGAAAATGTGCAGAGGCCCAAGGACAGTACTTAGAAGAATTTTAAGTCTTTGTGCAAATCTTTTTAATAAATTACTTCTAAAAATTAATTGCATTACTTTCGGAACACACCTTGTATGCTGAATATCTGCATATTTTATATATTATTAATCAGTTTTATGCGCGCATGTTTATTTTTTGCAATTTGTATTATTCTTAGATTACTATTTTTTTTAAATTGAATAAATCAATATCATCCCAGCAAACGTACTTGGGGTCAGCTGTTCGTGGTCAATAAAATACAATGGTGTTTAATTTAAAGTCGATGACTTTCTTAAAGCTCATTTAAAACGCTTTATCTTATGTATTGCCATGTATCAGAACGACATATATCATCTCCATCACTCAGACAAAATAGTTGCACGTCCAAATCTTCTTTGTACGAATGTTTATCGCAGCGGCCTCGACTTTCATTTTCGGCGATGGGACAACTCTGGGGTTACGGCTCGGTCTAGTGGGGTTTGTGATGAAAGCTTAGTTTGACGTAGCCACACATCTATTGCCAGAGCAAATTGTATTTTCCGATATATCGACGGCATCCACACTCAATCCCCTGGTCCGTCTTCTCTCCACCTTCTCCCACCCCTTCTCCCCGTACCAAACGTTTGCATCTGGAGGGTCGACCTTATTCGGCAATACGTGCGGAAAGAGTGTAAGTAAATAATTCAAATGCTCCATGCCCCCGCGATTGGCTCGATTCGCTTCGCCTTACAAACGAGTCGGGATATTTTTATCTTTTCCCAGTCGGTAATTGGCAAACATTTTTACGATCGGAAGTTAAGACGTTGTTTGCGATGGGTCGGAAGGGGGGTTGGGAACTTGTCGGGCACGGTCGACGGAGCTCAATTCCTGTTGCTCTCGGCGCAGTGAACTTTCGCTCGATTGGCCGACTTGTGATTGGCTGCGAATCATAGCCATTCACCTGGTCTGATCGCGTACTCTTTCACCGGCGAAGGTTGCTTTCCCTTCACCCTTCATTCGTCCACATTTTAGGGTTGCTAGGTAATAAACATCGTTATTTTCAATTGAAATGATTTTTTCGTATTCCTAATTCTATGGGAAAGTTTGGTCTTGTGCGTGTCATTTCTTTGGCGTTAAGATACAATGGTTATTTTTTATTTGCATTGGTGTACAGTTTATGGTAGCTTTTTGATGGTACCTGGAACTACACATTGCTGTACTCCTTAGATTTGCCTAACATGGCACAACAGATACTTAAACTGCATGATATACATTACAACAACTCGTTATGTAGCTCAGCTCATCATTTTACCTTCTTTTTTTACATTCAAATTCCTTTCCCCCATCTGCCTCTTCCCCGACGTTTCCTGGCCTTACGTTATTAAACCTGGCCTTAGTCAACTCCGAGGATTCTGGTATAACGGCACCAGGTCTTCATAGGAAACAACAGGGGAATCATAGAAAATAACAGGCCCCTCCTACCCTATCCTTTGAATTTCAAAGGTGTAGGATATATGTATACAAGGATATATTTTCATTTAATTGTCATCGTTTTTTCCCGTTAGTTACCGATATCATATGTAGTTTGGAAAATGGAAGGAAGTATTAACAGGCCCAATTGTTCACCACCGACTCGAGAGATATTTTCTGCCTCGATATTTTCGTCATTGTTCAACAAGATTGGTATCACCAATGAAGACGCGGTGAAATAGTAATGAGTACCTATGCACACAAAGCAGTCAATCTTTTTCGATATAAATAAATCCACGATAAATTGGAGAAAGCACCGTTTAAAGGAATGCAAAAGAGATGAAAAGCAGGGAGTCATGTCACAGGGATCCTTTCTCTGGGAAAGGCGTCTCAAATCGTTTGATCCATGAAAATGAGGGGGGATGAGTTCGAAGCCGCATTGGTATTTGCGCCAGCGTTCTTAAAGGTAAATTCGTGGCTCACAATGAGAAATACGAGGGGCTATCTATCCCTTTTAGCCTCCTCCTCCCGTCTCTTCGCCTTTGCCCTCGTCTCTTTATCCCCTCAACTCCACCCCCCCCCGCCCACACACCCCAGCACCGATTCCCTTCTCCACTCTCAGAGCTATTCGAGCGAATATCGCGTGAATGGTGGGGTTGGATTGAAGATAAAGGGGACAGAGAGAGGAAGAGATGTATAGGAGATAAATAACGGCTGAAGGGTGGAGAGAAATTTTGACAAGAACATACGTAGGCCAACCAATGCACTGTTCTAAAGTCAAACTCGCGTAGGTTTTAGAGCGTAGGTAATGCAGACGAAGGTAATGAAAGTAGAACAGATCCCTTAAATTCTAGATCACCCACTGGCGATTTACTACGTCTTCCTGTAACTTATGGGGGAATTCTGAGCATTTCAGTTATATCTACACCATAATTATCTCTATTGAAATGAAATTTTACTTTTATGACCTTAAGCGCAATTCGCTTCCTTCTATTGCTCTATATAAATCCCTATTTCTTCTTTATTATTGGCTCAGAACTTTCTCATGAGAGCCAGGTTCGAATAATCCGGGGCAGGAGTTCAAAACGTACACTGTCTGCTTAGAGAACTCACAAGATTTTCAAAAGAAACACAAGAAAAGCGTGTTTTCCTGTCATTTCATTATTAAGCATGTAAGGGTGCCTTATATTAATCAAGATTCAATCCTCCGTGGTTAGATAATGAAAATAATGAGACATGACATCGAATGAAATTTCTCAAGGTTGAAGGGCTGGTATTCACCACTGTAATTCAATTAACTCAAAAGGCATGAGTGATAGTAAATAGGAATGACAGGGCACAGATAGAGGAACGGGTGAGAGAGGGATGGGGACAAAGAGAATGGGAGGCAATATACAGTGGCAGTTCTTACGTCTGCCGTGACTGACACAGGCAGCGAGATCCGAGAGGTTTAGCGGAAGCGGAGGGCGCAAGAGTCGTTGAGAGGGTGGAGGAAGGGTGGGGAAGAGAAGGGCTGAAAGGTAGAAGGGAATAGGGCGGTAAAGTGAGGAGACAAAAGGATTGGAGAGGGAAAGTGGGGAGAGTATAAAGAGAGAGCGAGGGCCTACCTCCCTTCCGTGGGGAAGGATGTATCCCGGAGATTCCAGAGAGTGCTCGCGGATAAAAGTCATCTCCACGGTGGCCAAGAGGAAAGGGAGAGGCGGGCGAAAGCTTGGGTGGGGAATTAGCTAACGGGTATTGGAAGGAAGGAAGGAAGGCGGGAGACGCTGGGGCACGCGCCGTCGCGAAGGGTCTGGGTTAGTAGGATTTCGGATTTGGATCGGCAGGGCGGATACTTACTGACCGCGATGGATCGCTTAGATAGAAAGCGTATTTGGGAGTTAGGGAGAAGTGGAGGAATAGGTCGGAGGGAATCCCTGGTATGGGTAACTAGAACGAGAGAGAGTACGGGATGTATGTAGTTTGATATCATTTTCCAATATCGATTGTCGATATAAAATATATATCGAGTGGGCTACGATATATCCACGTGAAGATAATTATCCGGCATATCGATAATAATCGACAGTATTGTCATTATATCGTCAGTGTAGCGATTTCGACAATAATTAATGACCGCCGATTGCAATGTATCGGTTCCTTAAACTTATCCGTTTCGACACGATAGATGTGATCGAAATATCGACATGGTGTCAGAAGGAGAACGCGATACAGCTTTCTATCCCATATTACTCTCGGGGAACAAGAAAGAGAAAGAAATTTCTTCGGGTTTGCCCCAATGGTATTGGTTCAGTGGAATTCCGACGTCAGTGAAGGCTCGACTTCCATGACAAATTAATCTATTATTCCACCTTGTCAGCATAAATTTCCACTTGTGTGACTTTTCATCACTCATCCAGAAGCCGAAGCTGATGTGGGCCGCCAAGATTTGAAATCGTCTCCTGAAATATGTGGCATCGAAATTCACCACCTTCTCAAATGGTGTTACTGGAGCTTTTCTCAAGGAAAACTGCTGACCTGGTTTAACTGTTGCTCTCGTCTATCGTCTATATAGTAAAATCCGGAAACTTTTTCATGCCCTGGGAGAGATGATTAAAAGTTTAGTTGGTTTCGACTGCCGTTAGAATTTTGAGTACTTGAAGTGGCTCCAAACGTGATTCGATTCCTTTGTCCGTAATATTATTTGGATGTCCATAATATTAAGGTTATTCCAACTTCTTCTACTAGTGTATATTTATGTATGTCTATAAATAATATTCTTTACGCCTTTGATTGTAGGAATTGTTGGCTTTTAGAAATAATATGTTGGGATTTCAGAAACTATTGAAATCGAGGGACTCAAATAAATTAGCTTAAAATTCAGCTTGTTGATGTGACTAATTGCTTCCAAACCGTTTTCCGGCAGAAAAAGACCAATGTTTAAAAAATAATATATTAATAAAGTATCCTGTTCGAGTGTCAATTGGTATTATCTTCTGATGAAGTAGGTGACCGGTAGATAATGTTACCATTTTGAAACCTGGGCCATGAGTACGAGTAAATTCGTAATTTTATTGGTTGCGTAACTATTTTATTTTTTGCACATATTCACATTTTCCTATTACTCCAAAATCAGAAATTGATGCATTTGTTTTGCTAGAAAGGTTGCTTAATTTGGTTGTTTATTATAACATGCAGAATGCGAAGTTTTACTCGCGCCCTCCTGATCGTTTACCGGTGATGCTCTGAACAAAAGACATTGTTGCCCACGTCGGCAGAGGCAAGGAGGACCCCTGCTCGACCTTTGACGTCCTCGCTCCTAGGCCCTTCCTCGCTCCGAACGCAGCTTCAGTCTCGGGATCCGACGGAAAGAGAATGAAGAGTGGGTAGGGGGAGGAGAAGAGAGAGAGAAAGGCTAGGGAAAGAGGGAAGGGAAGATAATCGAGAAAGGCGGAGTAGCCAAGAACGGAGGAGGGGCATACGTAAGAGAGAGAAAGGGAATGAGTACAGAGGGCAGATGGGGAAGGAAAAGGGACGTACGCGGGGCGCAATTAAAAGGTCGTGTCCCGTAATGCTGCTTTGGGGGACGATGGAATCTCTCACCCCCTGACTCACCCACCCCCTACCATCCACGCTCTGCACTCCTTTGTAGTTGACGTCAGGGGGTCGTCGTCTGAATTCTTTTGTGCGAATGTAAAATTCCTCCTTTTTTGTGAGGGGTGGCGTTGGATTCTCTCCGGGCGACGCGGTGTAGTAGTTACAGGATGCTTGCAAAGAAGGAAATTGGTCGGACGGAGGATGTTTGCCCCCGTTCGCGCGGGTCGCGGAGTCGTGGAAATAAGACCAGGGGAAGAGGGACGAGGAAGACCAGACCGGGTATCCTCAAGGGAATTAAACAAGGAACGCTTCATGCTTGCTCTCGTGGATTTTAGTTGCTTTACCGACGGCATAAACCAATGCATTAACACTAGGGCTTACGGATTTCCCCCGCGTTGTTCCGTGTGGCTGGACAACGATTTCGCTGGTGTTACAGTTAGTATCTTCAGGCGAAGGATAGAGCCACGAGAGAAACCCAAAAGCTCTGATTTCATCCGTACAGTCTTTATTACAATGCATTGTAGGACTATGTACATGATGAAACCCATGTCGTGCACAGTGAAGACTTTATAAGGGAAACCAAAACATGGGCAAGCACCATTAATTTGTAGTAGCTTCCTTGGCCTCCCTCCTCCCCATCCGTTCCTAGTATTTCTTCATTAATTTTCCTTTCCCCCAACAAAATTAAGAAGTGATTAAAATGCTAAATTGTGTGTACAAAGTGTTTTGCGTCATTGTCTGGAGCTGTTATTCATAATGGAAAATCCATTATAAGGAAACGAGCATTGTGAAATCTAGCTCTGCCCCAATGATTCATTTTTCGTAGGAAAATAAATTCCGTGTCAGGTTTTCCCTTAAACTTTTAACCTACTGATTTGTTCTTCTTTCTTTTCGCTAGCAGTTACATTGATAGGGATCCTATTATAAATGGCGAGAGAACGGAAGGAGATTCGCTTTTGTAAATATGCGTGGATATTTTTTCCTTTAACTCCCCCATCCAGAGTGTGCGATCAAATAAGCTCGATTCACTTCCACCACATTTCACAAGTTCCCCCGGTCGCCGGCGGTTCCGAGCCACCAACAGTGTGTGATACGGGCGACGTCAGTGGTACCTCCAAGCTCCGCTCCCCCCCCCCTTCCCTCTCCCCTTTGATCCTCCCCATCGAAGACAAGAGGAGAGATAGAAAAAAATCTCACCTACAGCGAAGAGAGTGGGAGGGAAAGGAAGCGATAGGGATAGTGACCGGGGACCATACAAGAGAGAGAGAAGGATATTTTTTATACGCCATAGTGAACTGTTTCGTGTAAGTGGGCGTAGCGGATGGACCAGGAATAGAAGCGGCGGCGGGCCCTTTGGTCGCTGCTTACCGAGAAGCGCCGAAAGCGAATGGCTCAGGAGCAGAACACCCCTTCCCCCCTTCAAGAGTGTGAGTGCGTGTGTGGGGGTGAGGGTGGGAAAAAAATGAGTCATTTGTACTTACGGAACAGGATTTATTGCCTCTTACTCACCTCCCTCCTCGCCCCGTCCTGCCATCCTCTCCCCCCGTGGGCTTTCGTCTCGTCTGCGGGCCGCCTCCTCCCTTCCCGCTTCCTCTCTTTCTCTCTCTCACGGATGTGACCGTCCGTCATGCAGCTATGCCCACGCGCCACGGGGATGGATCAGCCGCGAGATTTTCCGAGAGCAAGTCCAAAGGGTGTAAAAATATCTCTCGAATATCTCGCCGCTTGTACCCACCTATCGAGCGTCAAGTTCCCCCACTCCCCCTCCTTTCGTCCAGGGGAAATGTTTTACAGCAATTCAGAGGAATTTCACATCGGAAAATCTGTTTTCGGTGTCCGAATACGCTCTGTCAAAGAGGTTTTATAGCGACACAGAGAGAAAAATTGCTTCCAAAAAAATTGCTTTTTTGTCCATCAAGGAGAATGGGACGGGAATTAAATTAAATCTCTCGACGTTTCACACAAGCGGACCTAATAGGTCGTAGGTGAAAAAAATGTTGATTTTACCTGACTCTCTGTGGTGATTATGAGAAATTTCATACTCAGGAAGTTCTCTCCATCCTATTCTGCTCCATGGGAATTTAATGCCAAATGGATGAGTTTGGCATGAAATACATGAGGAGTTTTCGTGTCAAAAATAGGAGAGATGTAATGAGGCAGTGGGCCGGTTATGAAGGCATGTGAATTGGATGAAATGATAATTGATGTATTATAAAGCAGTGTGCTATTCTGTACATATTGAGAGAATGAGTGAGAGCCGATTAACGATACATGCGTGAAAGAAGAGCTTATGATTTCGTAAGAAGAAAGGGTAGATGAAGTAAATCGTGTTTTAGTGTCACCTAAGAGACAGTCAATGCAAGGAATATTATCAAGATCGAACGAGCAAATGTGAAACTATGTTTTTCCCACCTAACCTTGAACGGTGTTGAGGGTCAGTATGTCTACATAATTTTCATAACCTGTATTTAGAATGTCGATACGATTTCGTTCGATTTTTCTCAGCAACCGAAAGAGATATGACTGTGGAAAACAATCCTAATGATAGATTTTCTAGTTTCCCCCCAGTATTTCGGGGATATTTTTGGCCTCCGAAGAAGTTCAACAGTTCAAGTTGTGTGCAACAAAATATTGCTGAAAATACCATCAGTTTTCGACTTCGATAAAGACTATCAACATTGCTTAAGGGCTGTTATCCAATTGCTTCCAAGAAATTATTCTACTGATTTCATTCCTTAATTGAGGCAGAGATCGGTTCTCTCTGTATTTCTACGAAAAATCATCATCTTAATGTTCATCCGCTCGAAATCCTCTCTGAGAGAAACAGCCTCCGAGAAAAAGTTTCCCCAAGGGAGAAGACAAAATTCCTTTTCTGCTTGTTTTGATCGGAAAGCATTATTGATATTGTGTTTACCCTTATGTTAAGATTCCCTGAAGGATAAGAAAATAGCCTCTTCGAGGAATTGTTTGCCTAAATACCGCAGAATGGGCAGCATTTATTATATGTGTACAAATATATATATATATATATATATATATATATATATATATATATATATATATATATATATATATATATATATATACATATACATATACATATATATATATATATATACATATATATATATACATATATATATACATATATATATATACATTCAAACACGAAATACCGCCATATGGCTAATAAATATTCATTCACATTGAAATAGAGATAAGGAAAATGGTAAAGGAACACATATAAAGGACGAACACAAGAGAGGTGGGGATGGCGGATGTGAGCAGATCACGAATGTAAAAATATCTTCCTCGACCGGGACTTGAACACCGGATCTCTCCACTTGTTGTATGCTTGCTAACCTACTGTCCATTCTCCTCTTGTGTTTGTCAATTTCTCCTTTGGTGGGTGTAACAGCTCCCTAACGCCATCTTCTGTTTAATGATTTGGAGCACTTTGCCGCTTTATAAAATCGCAGATTTCAGTGTGAAAGTACGCTCCCTCGATAGCTCAGGTGGTTAGAGCATCCGCCCGGCAAGTGGAGAGATCCGGTGTTCAAGTCACACATATAAAAGAGGGACTCTGGTTCTCGAATTTTCGGTGGTGCAACCACCTTGAGGAATTAGGAACAGAACTTCTGTTCCTAATTCCTCTTGAGAAAGGTGGTTGCACCACCGAAAATTCGAGAACCAGAGTCCCTCTTTTATATGTTTTCGTTTCTTTGTTTGTGTCGACTAGTTAGTGAATTTACATTATTGTGCACGTTCGTTGGTTTTTCAAGAAAGAGACTTTATACATATACTATATACGTGGCTCGTCTCTTCTTCTGGCTATGCGTGCCATGAAACGCACCGTTCCTATCCTTTATAATATCGTATGAATGCTTTTCTACTATCCTTTCCCCTTCTTGTGTGCCGTCTATTTCTCCTTTGGTGGGTGAAACAGCTCCATAACGCCATCTCTCGGGCAACATCTATCGGAACACTTTGGCGCTTTATAAGATCGCAGATCTCAATGGAAATCAGGTTTACTTATTAGCTCAACTGGTAGAGCATCCTCCCGTAAAGTGGAAGGTCCGTGGTTCAAATCCCGGATATGGAAATATTTTTACATTTGTAATCTGTTCAAAACCACCTTCCCCACCTTTCCTGTGTTGGTCTTTTATGTGTTTTCCTATCCCCTTTCCTTATATGTCTATTTCAATGTGTGTAACATAATCGTTCGCCGTATGGCGGGATTTTCGAGATATTCGCGATTCGCGATTTCGATATATATATATATATATATATGTATATATATATATATATATATATATATAAATTCACTGATAGTCATAACAAACACAGAAACCAAAACACACAAAAGAGGGACTCACTGGTTCTCGAATTTTCGGTGGTCCAACCACCTTTCTCAAGAGGAATTAGGAACAGAACTGAGGCAGAGGAGGGCCCGCACTCGTCCTCTATCTCCTTCACGTCTACAGTTTCCTCCTCCCAAATCACCTTCCTAGATGTAAACATATCATTTATAGACCATAAATTTCACACATCCGTACATATAAAACCCACAAATAAACAACAGTACTTACATTTTAGCAGCTGTCACCATACCACACCAAACGTTCCATTCCTTATTCCCTTTCTATAAGGGGACACAGAATTTGCAATGACCCTGACTCCCTAGACAATTTCCTCATAAATTTACACCATTCCCTCCTCAAACGAGGTTATCCTGAATCCCTCCTGAATAAGAGGATCCGTAGAAATACTTACACTCCCAGACCTTCCACCACCGCGAAAAACCACCCTCTTTCAATTTGTACCACGTTTCTCCCTGGCCTAGAATCTCTGCGTTCTATCCTAAAGGACCTCTATCCTATCCTCAAAAACCACAATTCCGCCACCAACCTTTTCCCCAAATGCCCCTCTGTCACTTTCAAACGCCCCGCCAATCTATCAGATCTTCTAAAATCTACCAATCCACTTCTTAAATCCTCGCCCCGTTGCAAAATCACTCCCAGACCCTGCAATAAACCTAGATGCAAAACATGTCCTATTTTCCTAACCAGAATCCCATCCCTCTCCCACCCGCTCTTTAACTCTCTCCCACCAATTCCCTACTCCTCGTGTACCTCCAGCAATGTTGTCTACCTACTCAAGTGCCAAATTTGCCCTGCCTTTTACATTGGACAGTGTACCACACCCCTCAATATTAGAATCAATAATCATCGAGCCTCATGCAACAATTCCTCCCTTATTGGTATGCTCCCAATCCCCAAACATGCCTCCGAACACAACACTGCCTTTGACCAATGTTTTAAAATATCCGTCTTAGCATCCCTCCCACACTCAGACCCTCCACTGAAACTCAAAACATTAGAGCTAGCTTTCATCTGGCTCTTGGATTCCTGGAATCGCCCAGGTATTAATATTAGACATTAATTGCCCCCTTTATGCATATAATTTCATCCCCCTCCGCCCCCAACAACTTCCATATCATCCCACCTTTTTTAAAATTCCCGCGCCATACACTACCCCTCCAAACTCCTCACCTCGAATGCCTTCCCCCCCTTTTTCCCCCTTTTCCTTTCTTTTCCCCCCTTTTCCTTTCTTTTCCCCTCTTTTCCCCCATTTCCCCTTCTCCTTCCTACCACTGCTTTCGGGCCCTCCTCTGCCTCAGTTCGGTTCCTAATTCCTCTTGAGAAAGGTGGTTGGACCACCGAAAATTCGAGAACCAGTCCCTCTTTTGTGTGTTTTGGTTTCTGTGTTTGTTATGACTCAGTGAATTTAAATTACACGTTTATGAGTTTTCCAAAAAAGTGTATATATATATAAACTTCGAGAGTTATATATATATATATATATATATATATATATATAATATATATAACTCTCGAAGTTTATATATATATAGGGGAGAATGTTGGGCAAGCGAGGTAAGGGTAGGAACAGGATAGGGATGTTGGACGGGATGAAGGGAGGAAAGAAGTACACCGAGATGAAGAGGGACCTGATATAGATTAGTTTGCTAGGTGGGAGTCACAAAATGTTTATTTGATAGTTGTGTCCATCCAAAAACCTACCTTAACCGGTAGATTACCTAATATATATATATATATATATATATATATATATATATATAATTGAAGGTATCGATATAAGTACAATCGGTAATCTTTTTTGACTCATTGGTACTTAATTTCTGATTTTACTTTAACATCAGTAGCCATGAGTATTACAGAACGATATTTTATCACTATCGAAGTTGATAAACAATAAATTGAGAAGGGCCACATGCGGGAAGAAGGCCCTATATGGACTGATTCGTAGTATCTATGAAGAAGGAATCTGGCCGGAAGATTTTGTGAGATCGGTGTTAGTTCCTATTCCAAAAAAGGCAAAGGCTATATCATGTAAGGATTACAGAACAATATGTTTGATATCCCACGCAGCTAAAAATTATTCTCAGGATCATCAACAAAAGGATAGAGAGTAAGGCAAATGATTACTTAGGGGATGATCAGTTTGGGTTTAGGAAGGGAAGAGGTACGCGTGATGCCATTACAGTAATGAGATCACTAATTGAGAGGAATATAGAATACAATCAGGACGTTTTTGCCTGTTTTGTAGATTTCGAAAAAGCGTTTGATAGAGTGTATTGGGAAAAATTAATGCGTGTATTGCAGAAAATAGGAATGGATTGGAGGGACAGGAGACTGATCCGAAACCTGTACATGTCTCAGACTGCTCAGGTGCGAGTGGGGAACGGAGAGTCCGGATGGGCAGTGTTAGGAAGAGGTGTAAGGCAGGGTTGCCCATTGTCAACGGTACTGTTTAACGTATATGTGGAGGAAATGATTAAAGAGGCATGGGAAGAACTGGAGGTAGGAATGAAAGTCGGAGGGGAATTTGTAAAATCGGTTTGGTTTGCTGATGACAAAGCATTAGTTGCTCAGTCAGCCAAGGGGTTGCAAGTATTGCTGAGTGAATTGGAGGTTCAGTGCGATAAATATCGGATGATAATCAATATTAATAAAAAAAAGGTTATGCGATTTTCCAGAAAGAAAAAGGATAAGCTAAATATTAAAATAGGTGGGGAAAAAAATAGAGCAGGTAGAGCAGTTTACATATCTCGGAAGTGTTTTTGACCAATACGGTCAAAGTGGTAGGGACGTAAGGGAAGAATTGCGCTAGGCAAAGAGGCTTTCTCAAGGAGGAGGGAGTTGATGACGGGGACGTTGAGTAGAGATGTTAAGAAAAGACTCGTAAAAACTCTCATTTGGAGCGTAGCTATGTACGGCGCGGAAACGTGGTCACTGAAGCAGGAGGATAGACGTAGATTGGAGGCTTTTGAAATGTGAGTGTGGAGAAGAATGGAGAAGGTGAAATGGACCGAAAGGAAAACAAATGAGGAAGTACTGGAGTGGGTGGGTGAGGAGAGGGGTTGGTTGAGAGAAATCCTATGGAGGCAGGAAAAATGGATGAAGGCGTATTGAGCGGTAGTGGAATGTTGAAGAGGATAATAGAGGGGAGAATGTTGGGCAAGCGAGCTAAGGGCAGGAACAGGATTGGGATGTTGGACGGGATAAAGGGAGGAAGGAGGTACACAGAGATGAAGAGGGGCCTGATATAGATTGGTTTGCTAGGTGGGGTGTCACAAAATGTTTATTTTGATAGTTGTGTCCATCCAAAAACCTACCTTAAACGGTAGATTACCTAATAATAATATCGAAGTTGAAATTCGTGACCAAATAGATGTTTAAATTCACTTGGGCTTCTGCCAATAATCAAGTTAGACTCTTTTTTATTAGCCTGTTAACAGCATTTATTGAAAGCTTTGTGAAATAATCTCCCCATGGAGTACAACTTTACGTGGTTGAATGGCTTGGGTTCCATAGAGCTGTGCAGGCGAAAGCATTGATAATTGTTTCTAGGAGGATCACCCATGCCAGCCAGATGGGTTGAAGGGTTAGGAGCCGGAAGAAAGGTAGTCTGTTCCTCCGTGTGGTGGACGCAACAGCGTCTGACCCCAGTGGAATGGCCATTTCAGTGATGGAGTCACGCTAAAAAACTATTGGATCGTAGACGAATTTGATGAATTATTCCAAGAAAAAAACAATTGAACTTAATTATAAAATAATATGTCATATTTATTCCAATTTAGTTTTTCTTCGTTATTATTAAAAATATAAATGAGTTTTCTTCCTTACCATGTATTCTCCTGAACTCTTTCAAATGAATTTTCCGAGTTATAAAGTGGACTTGTAACAGAAGAAAAAGTATGAAAATAATATCTACAATCATCAGAGTCCGCGGAAAATTTCAATTTACCTAAAACCTATTTCTTAATTTTATTTTATGACTCTTTCAAGGATTTCTTTATTATTAATCGCGTTGAAATGAAGAGCTTTCCATTTTATTACGTTGATGTTGTGCGACTATAGTCCACCGGGCCTCACTGTCTGCAGAGTTGTCTTTTTTGACGAGGGAGGGAATGACTCAGGCGAGAATAGGATTTGGCCGTCTCACGGTCTATTTCTCCTTAAAATGAACGCGAAATATTTCTCATGATTCCAGTGTTCAAGTTAATTTTTACAGTCAAAACGGAATTCAAATGGGAACGATGAGAATTTCCAAGAAATGGAAATGTGGCATCAATTAGATTATTTCCAAAGCTCCTTATGATGAAAAGTGAGTGCTGACGCGAAAGAAGTCGACAGAACGTGTATTCGTCATGACCAAAGCAAGGTCGCCATGGAATTGGGGCCCGTCGTAAAATCTGGCTTTCTTTCACTCTTTTTTTTGTTAGGCTTCTCCGTGTACGGGGAGGATAAAGACCATTCATTATTTTCGGATACGACTAATTTAAATAATAAGCCTGCGTCAAGTAAAGAGCAATTCACATTTAGACATTTTCGCTGGTTGATATGCGCGCAAGATACATTTCGGGGTGCGTTTACGGAAATGATGAATGAAAAAATATGCATTATTTTAGGGTTTCTCCGTGATGGTCGCCTGTGTACCCGACTGTTTAATTTATATAATTATCCCTTCATTGTGTGTCATACGAGTATATTATTCCGAATTTTGTGGTTATCGATGAGGGAATCGGCGCAGCGCGAGGGAACGTTCGATCCGAGTAATTTTATTGAATTTTAATCGTTGAAATGCCACAGAACATGCTCCCCTAACTACGGATTCAATATTATCTGCTGTTAACTATTGTTTGCGTTTCGCAAAATGATGTAAGCCGAAAGTACTGTAACTGAATGATTTATTAAAATTGGAGAAATTTGCAAGTTGTGGCTGGGAAGGTGGGAAGGAAGCTGGTACCTTCCCTGGACTGCTCGACTAGCTGGGAGCTTCCTTTGCACCCGACCACTCACAAAATCTTTAATCTAACCCGGAATATTTTTATCTATACCATATTCTTCTAGCTTTATAAGTAGTTTAATTTGAGGTACTTTGTCGAAGGCTCTCTTAAAATATAGAAAAACTTCCTCCACTGGAATATTACTCTCTCTCAATGTAAGAATAACATGAACACTAAGCACAAATAGTGTCTCGCAGGTTCTACCCTTTCAGGAACCGGAACGATTTGATAACACAGGCCTACAAAAAATAATTTTTTTTGGTGCCGGGAATCTTTGTGATGATTTTAACTATATTTGTAGAGCTGAATCCAAATATGAAATCCGTTTTTATTTAACAGTTCTACTTTTTTAGATATGGCACATCTTACGGTTAGTTTTAATATTTGATATATTCCGGAAAATAATTTTCAAAGTTAAATAAATCTATAAGTATACTAATTTATAACTACTTTGCAGTGTTCCTTTTATTTTCAATAAACTGTCAATAAGTTTAATGTATATTTCTATATTGTAGGCCAATGAGATAATTATTAATATAATATACCCATATCATCATGTAGAAGATTTTTGTACGTAAGTAACAACATATCTATATCTTGAAAACTATAGCTGATAGGAAAAACTAGTGTCATAATTGGATTCAGCACCCCAATTGTTCTTTAAATCAGCATTAAAAGCTCCGGTACCAAAACCGCTGTTGGCCTATGTTATTAATATAATATTCGCATATCATCATGTAGAAGATTTTTTTACGTAAGTAACAACATATCTATATCTTGAAAACTATAGCTGATAGGAAAAAACTAGTGTCATAATTGGATTCAGCACCCCAATTGTTCTTTAAATCAACATTAAAAGCTCCGGCACCGAAAACACTGTTGGCCTGTGTAATCTATCTGAGACATTCGGTGGGACAGTGAAGACGATTTGAAAGAAGGAATTTAATAAGTTAGTCTTTTCGAAACTGCTGATTGCTCTGTCGCCTTTATCATTTTTGATTGACTTATTTCCCTGAACCTCTCTGACACACCACCAAAGTGCTTTCGGATTCTCTTTCAAAATTTCCACTAATCTTTTCCTTTTGAATTCGCTTAACGCCGTCCGAAATTCCTTCTTGGTGTTCGCCCTAGATATCTCGTAATGATAATGGATCTCATTTCTTTTGTCACTGGAGATGTCATCCCTAATATTTTCATATTGGCGAATTTGACGTCACAATGCTTTTCTAACATCCGCGTTCTACCATCTAGGTTCCGTGTTATCTTTAATAAATTTACTGGGAATTAACTTGTTGACTGTTGAGCGCGCGATCTCAAGGAATTGATTCCACGCATTCGGTGATTACTATCTTCCTTAAAATTTGGAAATTGTCGCTGTAGCACGCATTTTAAACCACTATGGTCCTCTTCTTTAAACAAGCATTTTTTCCTTTTTGACTTCTAATTTCTAACCCCATTTAGCGAAAACTTAGCATTTACAGTCCTGTGGTCATTGATTCGTTTTATACTTTCGAAAAGTGTAGTTAAGCCTTTTTCGGGATATGATCGTTGTTAGCAAATCAAGAAAATTATGGCCCTAGTTGGCGAAGAAAGTGCTTGTAAGACAGAAGTCATTTGGGGCCGTCGATAACCCGGATTGAATACGAATAAGTATGAATAATATGAATATGAAAAAAAGAATGAATGCACAATAACTCTGAATAAAAGCTATTGTGTATTCATTTTATTCTTGATTGGTGTTCTAGGTTATTTTTAGGAATAGCAATTTTGTTTCTTGGATGATCACTTTGCTAATGGATCTATTGAGTTTCTTTACGGATTCGACATTCCTAATGTTTCATCGATTTCACATACAGGCGTTTTTTGTAAGTACCGATCTTACATGCGCTTTTGGTGACCACAACTCGTCTCGTACTGTGCAACCCTTGTGTGGAAGCACCCCGTCATACACCTTGGGGGTGGCTTGCAGGGTATAATTTAGTGTAAAATTAGTAATTCTCAGATTGATAGGAGAGGTCAGCGTGATCAGACCAAGTCTCACGTCTCCATGGGTGCCCGTCGATCATGTCAAAGGTCTCATTAATGCCCTCATTAGTTCTTGAGGTGTTGTTTGTTCAGTAGGCTTGGGTCCAGAGGTACATTTCGCTCAAATGGATGTCTTTTGTTCATCGACAAATTCAAGGTGTTCTCGCAAGTGACCGTGCTGCTGCTCTGCTGAAATTGATGACCAATATGTGCGCGAACCGACCTTCTGCGTCACTTCCTCTCTATCCTGGTTCACGGAATGCCCTATGGCGTAAAGACGAATTTGAAAATTTCTCGGAAAGGATGCTTTCATAAAAATAGCTTTCATACGCTTATCTTCTTTCGTCATTCTCTTAGGAATTAATGAATAAATATTTCGTTACAAAGTGTTAGTTAGGATTTTTCGAATAGTGTTTAGTTAATACGAAGTGTGAGGCAGTCGTTTAACTGGTAATCTTCAGTCATAGAGGTTTGCGTACAGAGAGTGTCATGGGGTGCATGACCTCCAAATCCTCCATGGCTTCCTCCAAATAATTTTTGTTACAAGTGAATCTTTCCGCCTTTTATACGTATTCCTACCCCCTTCCTCTGATGTTCCTCTCCCCTCATCCTCCCGCAGGACTGTAGGTTTGAATCCACGCCTGGAGCCCGCTCCATTCACGTGGCACTCAGCGGTCTCGGGATCACTTCGAAAGATGCCCTCTGGACCCGCACTCTCCCCAGTTCGTGTGTGCGTGCGTGACCCCTCGCGAGAGAGGCTCGCTTCTAATTAGGGTGATGAGCGGGACAGGAATACGAGACAAGGAGGAGGAGGGGCCAGAGGCAGCCGAAAATGTCCTAAAGGGCTTTTTCACCCTCCCCCTCGTCTCCAGAAACCTCCCATCCCCGTTCTCCGTCCGCCGCTAGGCGACGGGAGCGTAGAATACGGGCTCAAGGTTCCTCGCGTGCTGCCAACGGCACTCCCCGATCCGCGCGCGCCACAAAGGGCCAGATCTCCAGTTCTCGACAAGCTTCTGGGGCTCACTGCTTTTCAAAGCGCGGCCACAGCACCCTAAACAAGTTCTCCACATTTTATCTTACCCCCTCCCGTTCTCCGGGTCACACTTCAGGCCACTGGCGACATAGTGCGACATTCGTGAATGGCTTTATTACAGGGGCGGATCCATGGGGAATGGGTCAGAGACTGTGCAGGCGCTTAAGGGGCCATAGCCCCCAAGGAGGAGTGGTTGAACGGCTCTGGTTTGATTGAGTGGTTTTTTGAACTATTTGAACGTTAACTTAAAAAATAAAATACCATATTAGTTCTCTTTACGTTTTAACATGTATCAATGTGCTACAGCTGCATTGTGGATCATGATAGAACTTATTTATGATCGTCATGGTATAATGTGCGAGTACATAAAGGCGTTAGAATTATATATGTATGGTCTTTGCGTAAATTTATCGTAACTTGAATGTAGCTCTATTCACAGTAGAAAGCATTTCTTTGAAAGAAATCGGGATTATATGTTTATAAATATTGGATAGACAATTGAATTTTTCCATTTAGTTAATATCACGATATCATAATTATGAATGACTCTTAATTCTCGGGATGTCACCGCATAGGTTGTTTTTCGGACAACAGTTTCGCCCGCGTCCACTTCGACCTGAAGACGGTCGTTGGGGCCTGGGCTAAACTGTTATCCGAAAAATAACCTATGCGGTGGCATCCCAAGAATGGAGAGTCATTAATCTGAACGCCGCGAAAATCTACGATCCAATATATCATAAGTATATTTCGGCTTATTTTGAAACATTCAACTCTTGTTTAGTGTAAAACTCTTACTTGATAGTGCCTGTGTTTTTGTTGCGAAATGTTTTATTTCGTTCCTGGGCCTAGTGATTTTCCAAAGCCAAAGAAGTGATTTTCTTAAGCTTGTTTGTGATTATCAAAATATCTATCAAGCGATGAGAATGAAACCTTTCAGGCAGCAGAAATGATGCTGTCACTGCCACTGTTCTTTTTGAGGCTACCATTTTAATGAAAGAGTAGGGCAAAATTTTCAGAATATTTGTTTAAGTTTCAAGAAAATTGAAATTCATGAAGTGAGGGCACATCCTCAATTACTTTCGATTCCGATAGCATTGGTCAGAACCTGTTGTACATTTTTCACGTGTTAACTTACGTATATACAGCATTGTCATATTTTACACCCGAAATCCCAATGAGAGCACAAATTGTTTATTGCCATTCCTGAAATTGTAGTCATTAATTTTAACGACATGAGCACTATTTGGCGAAGCATAAACTTGTTTTGTCTAATGGAACGGCTAGAAGTACTGAAAAATTCCCTGTAATAACTGGAAAAGTCAGGAAATAATTGCTGGAAAAAGTGGTTATTGTTCTTCTTTTGTCTTTCTCCTTGTCTACAGAATACAGTTCCAAACATGGCCGCTGTTTTATAAAGGAAGGCCTATTTTGTAATTTTTCAGGAAAGAAATATTTTACTTCCATAAAGTACGAACGAAAGATTTGTTACCAACATTTTTTTTTTATTTGGTCGAATAAAATTTAATATTTTCATACGGTTGTGCGGGAACGGTATATAATATGTTCATGGAGATAATTGAAAATATTAAAATATAGGATTTCGCTCTCAGAGCTCATACGCTCGCGAACGTAACTAAAATCTCTAATTGAAAGAGAAGTAGGTGTCTGACTGACAAAAGGAAACTATGCCATTTTGCAAGATTATGCAGTAATCAACGAAAAAAGAAAAAATCCACGAAGATCGTTTTTCTGCTATGTGAGAAAGCTGAGCGAGGACGTAATTGCCTTCAGCAGGGAGGGACTCTAATTTACGGGCCGAAACGTTGAGAGCCCACTCAGGGCACAGTCCAGGGGACAAAAAGTGTAGGTCGCGGGACACGGCGATGGCTTTTTAAAGAAACTTTAACCTCAGGGCTGTCTAGACACCAGCGATAGTCCCCTGGAACCCCAGTTATACATTTCAGAATAAAACTTCGGTCGATCGTTATATAGAAAAATTCTTCCTCCACCCGCTTCATTGTATCCCGTTTTCAGGGCTTTCCCATCCCTCCTCTCCGCCCACCTCGGTTATAGCACTTCATCATTTCCGTCCGAACGTTGGAAGCGGAGGGGAGTGGGAGCGTTATCACCGTGGGAGGGAGGGGGACGGATTAGCTCTCCCTCGATAACTCCTCCTTACCTCAGCCTTCCTCTCCCCATGTACCCTCAATATTATATTTCGACTCCCTCCCCCACGCCCGTGGTAAAATAAAGGAGAAAAAAAAAGATCACTTCATTCTTTTTCCCACATCCCATCCGATCGTCTTAATGCCTCCGACGTGAAGGAGTCACCTCGTGCGAAAGGCATAAAATACAAGGGTGGGGGTGAAAGTGTCCCCGTCCTCGGCGTTTCGACCTCGTCAATTACCTCTCTCTCTCTACTCGCCTCTCCACCGCACCCACCTCCGGACCCCTGCATTTCATACCCCTGGTTCCCGGAGGAGTCCACGGACGGGAAAAGTTTGACGAGGGATTCGGGGAGGAGGGGATGATCGACTCCCAAGCGGCCGGCAACCCTGCAATTCGGAGCGTTGTCGCGCAAATGAGAAGCACAGTGATAGATGGAACGAGGTACTTTTTAGGTAGCCGTGGCTCCCCTAATGAGTCCCCACATCGGATACCTTGGGATCTTCGGTTATTCCGGACGTAGCGGTGGAAATTGATAGTTCAAAAGAAAACATTCCTTTTGAGAGTTTTTCCATCCGACTGTTGTTGGATGCTTCTCATTCACTTCCTGTGTTTACATCAGTATCTAGCAGCTCTGTGATAAAATAATCTGATAACTAAACGATTATCCCCGAGGAATACAAATCGGCAGCCCTGGAACCAGTTTTCAACGTACGTTTTGTAATTATTGGTTAAAAATTTCAAATTTTCAATTTTTGTGGAAAAATTATTCGTCCGTTTTTCGTCCTCGGAAGGATAATTTTAATGATAATTATCTCAGCAGGAAATGTAATTTTCATATCAAAATGCCTCGTTCATATTCCGCGAATTACTCCAGTTCATTTTTGACACTCACAATAATTTGCATACTTAGAACAGCTTTACGAAAGATTTTGTCTCATTAACTACACAGTACCACGCAAGTCACTTGCAAGGGCGTGTGACCTGATCATAGATCAAAGATATTGCAAAGACAAATGGCGGTCTTAGCGAAATTAAATTATGGAAATAATTTATATTATTTTTCTTTGCAAATGAACATGAACCGGAAAGATAGTTTACAGAGTTGAGACTTAACATCGTAAGACTAAGAACCACCACCATCGCCAAACGATCCATGGAGTAGTTAGAACGCAGGAGGTTAAGAAAAGACTCGTCAAAACCGACGCGGAAACGTGGTCATTGAAGCAGGAGGATAGACGCAGATTGGAGGCTTTTGAAATGTGGGTGTGGAGGAGAATGGACAAGGTGAAATGGACCGAAAGGAAAACAAATAAGGAAGTACTAGGTATGGTGGACGAGGAGAGGGGTTTGTTGGGAGAAATCCTATGGAGGCAGGAAAAATGGATGAAAGGCGTGTTGAGCGGTAGTGGATTGTTGAAGAAGGTAATAGAGGGGAGAATGTTGGGCAAGCGAGGAAAGGGCAGGAACAGGATAGGGATGTTGGACGGGATGAAGGGAGGAAAGAAGTATACAGAGATGAAGAGGGACCTGATGGATTAGGTTGCTAGGTGGGGAGTTACAAAATGTTTATTTGATAGTTGTGTCCATCCAAAAAACTACCTTAAACGGTAGATTACCTTTAATAATAATATAGGGGAGTTAATGACGGGGACGTTGAGTAGGGAGGTTAAGACAAGACTCGTAAAAACTCTGATATGGAGCGTAGCTACTATGTACGGTGCGGAAACGTGGTCACTGAAGCAGGAGGATAGACGTAGATTGGAGGCTTTTGAAATGTGGGTGTGGAGAAGAATGGAGAAGGTGAAATGGACCAAAAGGAAAACAAATGACGAAGTACTAGAGATGGTGGTTGAGAAAAGGGGTTTGTTGAGAGAAATGCTATGGAGGCAGGAAAAATGGATGAAAGGCGTATTGAGCGGTAGTGGGATGTTGAAGACTGTAATAGAGAGGAGAAAGTTAGGCAAACGAGGAAAGGGCAGGAACAGAATAGGGATGTTGGACGGGATGAATGGAGGAAGGAGGTACACAGAGTTGAAGAGGGACTTGATGAGATTAGGTTGCTGGATTTTGTTTTGTTAGCAGTCACAAAATAATTTATTTGGTAGTTGTGTCCATCCAAAAACCTACCCCAACGGTTGATTACCTTATAATAACCGTAGCCTTCTGCTAAGATTATTTCCATTATTTAATTTATTTAGCATATTTATTGGTAGCGGACAATTAGACAGCGCTTAATTTGATGTCGCCCGCTTGTTTTGGATGAACACTATGCCAAATGTTAATGAAATTGAAGTAAATATAAATACATTTAAATCTGCAATATACGAGTATCGTAGAATAAATAATCCAGGCGGGTTATTTTACCCACACACTACCTCTTATACAACTTTATGGATAGTGTACCTAGCAAATTATATTCGACAATATGTAGCCATGTCGACCGACATATAACATAGTGAAGTGGTGTGCGAAGCCTTACCGACTTCCAATATGTCTTAAGGCTCGGAAAAAAGGTTAGTAAGTGACCTCAAAGATACATAATTCTCCAGATACTCCTTGCCATCGAAACCGCAATACGGACTCCTTGACGACCAACTCCGACGCAAGTCTTTACGAGTATTCTTCTAAGAAACCCCCTCGAGACATTCTGACGCACGCGTCCGTCCCTCAGATCCAGAAAGAAGAAGAGCGCAGGGGTTGTTTGGGAGTCGGGAAAGGGACAAGAGGTTCTCTGATTTAAAGCAGATCCTTGAAACTACACTTTAAAAACGAATTTAATTGATCGCCGGGTTCTGAAATCCGTCTCAACGAAACCACGCGGCGAGGCCGAAGCATCCGAGGGAGAAATCCGTCGGAATGGAGGAGAGGAACGCCCACTTAATATCGTTTTGTATTTGAATGACCGAATGTTAAGGCATTAAGTGTTCGTCTTAGGTAGCCACGTGGATGTGTTGCCGAGGATTTCAGAGTACCTGCCACGATGGAAGGAGCCATGAACAGAGCCAAGGAGACATGTTGAACAGAGTGGACGTTCAAGGAGGAGTACATGGTTGCCACTTAATTCTGTTCTCTTTATCCCTGACTTTTGAGGCACTTCGATAGTCCAGAGTTAATAAGGAAAAGCCTGGACGGATTCCGAAAGGGTAATCCAAGAGAGACACAATTTGAGCTTTTTGTTCATGATATCTTTAGCTCGGGGGAGAGTAATATTCTAGTGGACGTGATTTTTCTAGATTTTAATAAAGCTTTCGACCTCAAAGTAAATGAAGGGAAGTGGTGACTTTAGGTGCTATAGTACCTCTTTTATACCTTCTTTTCGTTGAAGAAAATTGTTAGGACTATTGACGTATTATTTAATAAGTACTTCATGTAAGAAGTTGTAACTTTCCTTTCCTGAAAAATTATAAACTCAGCTTAAGGGATCAGAATAACGAAAGGTATTTTGTGTCAAAAGTAGTCTGGTGTTTAATCACCTTCTGCCACGCACCCTAGTGGTGGCTTTCGGGGTACTATGTAATGATAATAAATTGACAACAATTACCGCCTACTCCTCATTTCTAATGAAACTTATCCTTAAAACATACACATACAGAGGTGAAGATCGTCTAGTGGTTTTCTATGCTGAAAAATGTATTCACTTAAATCGATGGTTTTGCACTCATTTTGATATGCTTACTTAAGCGTTAGATGGAGCATGAAAATAATTATTTAGTGCATTTGTTAGGTGTTGGCATTCACTTCTCCCTCACGAGATTTTACATTTTTGTACTGAATGTGCTAATACTCAAATTATTCTAATTTACCCTTGAGCTGACGTGCTACCTACACAAAAATCTTTTCTCAAACAAATGATTTAATGAAAATTTCAGTATTAATAGAATTACTGATTTATCCCTGGTATGCTAAGAGTATTAGTATGAATTTAATAGTGTATTCGATCGTGCTAAAAGTTAAGGCAGATTTCAAAATCCACGTAACTCAAACATAAACTCTTACTATGATGTTCGTGGCAGTCTTATTGGATTCTCACAAGTGCTCAATTTAATTCGTGATAGCTTAATCTATGCAAGATTTACTGGCTAATATCTGAGAGGGAATTTTTTTTCGATTTTTAAAGTAATATATATATATATATATATATACCCTATATTAAATTATTCATGATTAATTGTAGAAAATTATGATTGGAATATGATAAGTTATTTAAATATACAAGGAACGTAGCTACGGTCGTGAATCAATGTAAACAAAAAATACCGGGACCGTAAACTTGAAAAGACACCAGATGTTTTGCCTGCAAGTTTACGGTCCCGGTATTTTTTGTTATGATAAGTTACATTATTCATTTTCGAGGATTCCTTATTTTTTAGCATAACCTTTTAATTTTAATAGTTTATATGTTATCTTTCGCTCTTTAGTCATAGTTGGTAATATTAATGCACAACATCCACATTAAATGTGGGATTCGAAACATTGACATTTGGGTTAGCCAGCTAGCTGCTTACTTTCCTAGAAAACGGATTTTGGAGTAAATTTGATCCTCTATTATGCATGTGCAAAGGAAGTATCTTTTGTGTCCTTCAGCATTGCTCACTCCCAAACTGTATCATAATCTCTCTTCCAAGGAGTCATCCGGAAAGATCTTTCCCCTTTGCCTTCGAATTTTCCCCCAAATTCTGAACCTTGTCGATCGCAGCTGTTATTAATTGAAGAGATCTTCTATCCCTCCTTTCCGCCAATCCCTTTGCTTTATAGCCTCTCCATGTGTATATATGTATATGTATACATATATATATATATGTATGTATCCGATCAACGTTTTCTCTCGGGGCTCACGGATTATATAGCATCAGCCGTCTTTACCACCAGAAGAATGATAAATTGGTGCCCAGGGGGGACGACCTCTTTGGATGTGTACGTGAGTTGGAGATCTTCTCTCAATTCCTTGTTGATTCAATTCAATCGCCCTCTTGCTCGAGAGGTTCGGATGGCTTTTTCCACTTGATCTTTAAGGGCATTTACTATCGACTTGAGTGTATGCTTTTGTGAAGAAGATTGTCATTTTAAAAAAGAATTTGTGGTATTTTAACTGTGCTCATTTTTAATACGAAGTGGTGTTTACCCAGATGTCAATTGATTTGTTTAAATATCAGATAAGTAACCTCACGTCATTCAGTGGCGTTTTTATTTCGTGGCTTCATAAATTGCAGCTGCTATTTCTTTCCTATGCCAACCCCGAATTCTATCAAATTTCGTCTTAATTCGATCCGAATTTAGTTCCGTCTTCTTACTGCGTCTTAATTTTCTCGTAGTGTCTGTCTCCTTCTCATCTTTTCCTCTCGTGGGGTTCCCTTTAAATATTCCTTTTATTAAGGTCCTTGCGAATTCATTATGAATAATGATGTGCCAGTCCATTTCCTCGTCCGTGTAGGATGTTCCATAATATCTTCTCCTCCACTCATCGGTATGCTCGTTTCCCGCTTTGCCTGCCCACTTGATTTCCGTCAATCATTTTCAAGCCCCCCGTCTCGAAATCATCCAGTCTTTTTCGCCGTGATTCCTAATCGTCTGTATTCCTGATTCCTATATTGAATCAATATTCATTCAAATCTTAACTGAATGAAGAGTCCACGAGGACGCTTTAGTTGTTCCATTCATGAATCCCCAGCAAGTGTTTATAATTGGAGTGATTAGTTGAATTTTGGTACCCATCTCAAACTCATATTTTGTAAATAAAATAGTTTCTGGCGTGACTTAATGGAAAATCTTCATGCTGAAATTGAAAAATAAACAACTTGGCTTTTCCAAATCAAAATTTCATAAAAATTTACTTTAAAATTCTATGTGGAAAAGCCAAGTTGTTTATTTTTCAATTTCTCATATTTTGTTGTGGTGGAAGTGATTAGGTGAGATACCGACAGCTGAGGTCCTTTACGCCCTTAGGTAGTCGTGGGCCCTTTGATAAAGGTAAGATTTTCCGGAAATGGGAGAGGTGGAGAGGAAGCCCGCGTCGGAATTGGTCTCTTAAATACAAAATACATCAAGGGGCCTCCGGTTGACCGTCCCATCCGACGGCTTACTCCACTGCAATGTATTTCATTAAGTCCACAAATAGGCATGGAGATAGCACCGAAAAAAATCTCCCACTGCTGTGATTTGAACCCCGGGTCTCCAGGTGGAAAACAAATACGCGAGCCACCGCTTCAGCCCGATCCCCAGCCTATTTTCTTATGCTCAGTTATTCAACTATATTTTTTCTGTGGTAGGTATAGGTGTGGTAGGTTTAGGGACATGACCGAAAGATTCTATCGCTCTTTAATGATATGGTCTCAGCATGCAGTGGCATCGCTTCGTTTCGCTGTAATTAAAATCCTAACATTGCGGTTATTCATTTTAAGTATGCATCAAATAGTTATTGAATAAACAGATATAACTGCATGTACACCTAGCTATCATTCATTCCTTATAATTCAGATGCGTAAATAGATCAATACGAGGCGAAAATATGAAATGTAGTCCGAGTGTTAACAATTATAATTTTTTATTTAGCATAAAGAGAAGCCACCAATCATATGTTCTGTATTGGACATAAATAGGTTACATGACAATAAATTCAGGATGGGGAAAAGAAGAACAGATAACAGAAAATAACACAATGTAAATGGTGACATCAAAATACATAATGATATTACTCAAAGTCAAAACATAATAAAAATGAATCGCTAAATAAAATTAAAAGTAGAGTTTGTTGTATTCTTGATTCTGTTGAGTAATTATTAAAAAGGTTATACTTGACATTTTAGATCATTGACAATCCTGACTACTCGAGATCTGGGCCAATGTACGAGTATGCGAGTCCTATTAAAAAAGGGTTAGTTATGTCAAAAAGGGGGTCTGTCGAGCCCTGCGAGATGGAACCGCTAGTGCAAAAGATAAGTCAAGACTGTGGAAGCAAAGTGGCCATATAAAATATTGTACCCGGAGGAGATGGCAGTGAGTTTAAGTCTAAAGCTTAAAATTTGAATGGGAAATATTCTGCATACATTTACCTTATTCTCACTGAAGTAGTTGATTTTCTTTTTATAATTATGTTCCTTGGTAACTCTCTTTTGAACAATCTAATTTTGCTCTATTTCGCATGTATTCACCGAAATTCAAATATGAGACCCTCATTGTAAAATATAGTAGTTATCAGTACATATTAAAATCTCGCCCTGTAATAGTTCCTTTCCTATCGTCGACGAAATCAATGGTTAAATTGGTAGTTTCGGCTACGGATGGAAACTAAAGGTTACCGGAAACCAAAGAGTTCATCATAAGCACAAAAAAATGGATACCATATGTGGAGATATCCAAAAACTATCCATCTAATTTTCCAAACTGGATAGACTGAAATACCGACTTTTTTACTGGATGAGCTACGCGTATTGATTACGTTGTTCACTAATTTGCGTTATCATTAAATTTAATAATCCTGATGCCATCGGAAGGCGGAAAGGATCCGGATGAAATAGTTTTTCGTCAGATACCTACCTAATGAACCCATTTTTCCCCATTCGACACTTCCAATCGGAATGGGGGCTTAAGAGGCGGAGTGGGAAGGTGGGAATGGAAGAGAGAGAGAAAAAAAAATATATATATATATATTGCTCCGGGGGTGAGAGAGAGAGAGGCGATCGTTAAATATTACGAGGCGGAAAGGGATACGTTGGCGATAGGGGTGAGGACGGAATCCGGCTCCGGGTAATTTGGTCCATCATTAGCGCCCGGGTGGAGCCTCCCTCCACCCTACGCCACCACCTTCCACCGGCGCGTACGCACGCACTAGTGTTATCCCCCCCTCCCGCCCACTTCGACCCCCCCCCCAACAGCCCATCCACTCCCGCTATGTGTCCTCTATCAGTTGTGGGAGTAGAAGTGGGGGTGCTGCCGAATGAACGCGAGCTCAGGCACGCGCGCAAATTATTTCCAGCTTCCATTTCATTCTCCCTATCGTTTCCCTCTCCTACCGGGAGACTTAAAGCGATAGGTATCCTCCGCTGCGATGGGAAGGCCGGGATTGGCAACTCTCTTCCTCCCTAATATTTTCTCGTTCCCTTTCCTTCGCCTCTTGCCCTTTGAACCTGTCTCTCTCCATCCTTATCCCATCTCTCACTCATCCCCACTTCATCACCGTGTTTTTCCCCTACCTTTCTCCACCGAGACTTTATATCTTCTTCCATTATGTGCCAGGGTGGCACTCACCGTTTCAACTTCTTCGATTTGCGCATTTGTAGAAAAAAGCGGGTGTGGGTTTGCAATGATAAGGGGTGGCTCTGGGTTGACTAAATCAATTAAGGCCCGTGCCCACACGCAGCCGGAGCTACATCCAATGATAATCCTCAGTGTGTCTTATACAGAAAATATGGTTTTATTTATCTTTAATAATGTGGATTCATGTCTGAGAAGAATCCTTGAAAGGTAACGGTGGTACCTTTGAACCTACGTTTTTAATAGCCTTAAATTTGTTTGTAAAAGCGTTCTTAAAGTTCATGGTTGGGAAATGTATTAAGTTTAATACTTGCGTGAACGTACTTTATGTTATTTGTGTCATTTCCATTAGTCTTATCGAATGGCGAATGTTTTCAGTCGTTGCCTAATTCCATGAAAATCATAACTATGAATCCTGGTTAAATGCAAGTAATGACATTACCGTCATCCTTGATTTTATGCGTAGTATTCTCAGGTATGTGCATATCATAAACGATATATTTATTCATTCGAATTTCCTTCTACCTATTTGCGTTTATTTTTCTAAATAATGATTATACTGCGACTGTATTTCCCTTTATATACCTACTTGTATAATTTTCGAATCGAACTACTAGAGATTAAAAAATCCTCGTGATTATTGATTGAGGAACCAAAAAAGTTCTTATTTCCGGAGTTGTGGTACACAAATTCGTCTCTCCCTTCTCGGTTAATTGAACGAATACCTCCCCTTGGATTATTATTAAATCTATCTTTTCCGTTATAGAGTCACCTTATACGTTGTTGCTTTGACCAGCACGAGGATGAAGGTTTGGAATTATCCTAAACTTTTTTAGTTGGCTGTATTATTTTTGATGTTTCATTTTAGGCTTTGTTCAGCATAAATTTCACCAGTTTAGGTTGAACGGAGACTGCACCCACGAGGTAATTAAGTGACACCAGTCGTTAACGCAGTCCGGAATCAGCTTAATTCGCGTCATTAAAAGGAGATTGAGTATTAAATGGATGGTGAGCCAAAGAGTTCCTGTTATGCATAGGCTCGAACGTGCAGAAAAGATGAAGGAAGTTGCCAAGAAGATGAAAAGCTGCTTAGGATGACGCTTAAACGCCTCCAACGCCTAATTCGAGGGTGGTTTGATTACCTTTCAATAGGTTTGAACGTTTCGCCTTCGTTCACCTTTCCCGATCATTTTCTTCACGTCTACCAATTATCCCGAGCCCCCTTTCGCCCACTTCCCGTTCATCTTCTTGCTCTCTCTCTCTCAATTTCTCCCAACGTCTTCCCTTTTCATCCCTCGAGGGAATTCCCACCAATTCCATTTTTTCCCTCACTACTCCACCCACCTCCTTCCTTCCGCAGCCCGAGTCTCCGCCAACCTTTCAAGAAGGGGAATGAAAAGAGAAGAGATATCGCGCCTATTACATCTTTGGCTCCTTTGAGCCGTGGGCCAATCACGAATCCCCTTCCTCTCCTCTATACGCTAGTCCACAAACGTCCACCCACAGTCCGTCCGCGCCCCCCAGTGTATCTCTCCCCTGCCGACAAGGGAGTAAGCGAGGGAGTGGTATGGTGGAAGGAGAGATGACCTCTTTTAACTGCCTTGGCGAGCTCAGGGATGATGGGTATAGCTGAGAAGGGAGGCGGGCGAGAGCCCCAGTGGGTCTTCTTCCCTCTAAGAAGGAGAAGAGAGGAGCACCCGTATACCTCACACTACTGATGTCCGGGGAAGGTACTATTTAATTTTTTGGTCGGTCAAGGGATCTATAGGTAGGGCGTGTGGTGCAGAGATAGCGTCAATTAGAAGGTGCATTCATCCTACTTGGAAGGAAACAAAGTCTTAAAAGAAATACGCTTCCATTGCTCGGAAGAAATTTACTCCTGTCCACCCCCGAGATTTTGCTAGCGGTGGATGCGCGGGCGCCAACGTGGGGGGGTTGGGTACGAAAATAAATATAATTTTTTAATATATATATATTTCTATATATAAAGAGCCGGCATAGATTCGAATGTATGGATGATTATTTCTGCAGTGGAGACAAGACTGCACTCTACCTCGGCCCCGTTAGCAAAAAGTTCCTTCATTATATAATTCTTTGCTGGAGTTTTTTTCGTTCAAATGCAATGGCCCTGCAGGATCGAATTTACGTTGCTGTGTGGAGGAGAGAGAGTTATAAAAAGGATTCCAAGGACTGGGCGCTACCGGGGTTTAAAGCTCGGAAGATTTGAGAGACGCGCGGGTAATGGAAATTTATGGCCGCCACTTCAAGTACTTTTTTTCTACTCGTAGATAGAGGCAGCGTCCATTTCGTAAAGGACGCATCCTTCTGGTCGGAAGCATTAAAGTAGAATCGGGTGAAGGATGACTTATCGACGAGGGCTCCGGGAGGATAAGCGATAGTTCCGATTCAGTCTTTGTTTTTAAATTACACTGAGGTCTTTATTTACGAGCCCCGAAACGTGTGGTGCCACCGGAATAGATTTCAGAATGAGTTGGATCCGCGCGCTAAACGCTGTTTCATTCACGGCGAGAGTAATTGGGCTGGAAGGCCGCTTCTCAATTCTTTGGGTTCGATAAATTGAATCCAGTTCGCACTTGACGGATTCATTCTTTGGATGCGGGGATTAACCTCTTAATGGGTTTCTTGTCTCTCGTGTCTGGATGTATTTTTTGATCCTTGCTTCTCGTTAATTGGAAGCCATCCGATTATTCAACCCGTACTTCTTTTGCGTTTGGGCCTAAATGCATTCAACAAGTGTGCCTTGGGCGTTAATGCGAAGTATCAACTCCACTTTGGTCGGGTTTTTAAAGGTCGCAAGTTAAATTGACCTTCTGTAGATTCAAAATCGTTAAATAAAATACAGGGATGTTTTATCTAATGCGTGTGGGTAAATCTGACACCAGTTGAATATGCTTGCTCGATTGGGTGCAATTTTCTTTTAAGCAATGTCAGCTACTCATATCAGACAAGTATCAGTCATTTCAATGCTAATTTAAAGTCATTTAAGGTAAATTTAAGAATTGAAAATGATAATTGAGGCGTACTCCATATTTCAGCCAACTTAGGAGCCCCTTTTCTATTTTTACATGTAGTTAATTTTGAATCTACTTAATTGTGGAGTACATTATAAATGCTTCCATAGTCTTCCTGTAAAGATAAGAATGTGGAAAAGTGGAAAAGCGAAAATATATCATTTCGGTAAAGAGATTATATTATATCCAAGTGATATCACTACACCTTAGTTTTCGACCCGGATGTTGGTTCGGTCGGTGAATGCAGAGCCCGCCTAGTACTCAGCCCAACGGGGTGTGAAATCAACATATTTTGATAGAAGGTCCCATTTCTTTTCCTGTATCCCTTCTAATTTCCCATGAATACCTGGTACCCAAGGTATCACATATCTTGAGTAAGGTTAGGGTGCATAGAGGTGTCCCCGGGAATCGAACCCGGGTCCTTCTGTCGATAGTCCAACGCTCTACCTACTGGAATACAAGTACCACGATTTTTACCTCGCCCCCTTCATGTGATTTGTCTGAAAATGGGTGTTTTAATTAGTATCTCTATTACCGACCTAAACTCGAATTTCATTTTTGTGTCATTAACATTTTCTGTGTCATGAGTATTGTCTGAAATTTTAGCGAGTGTTTATGAAAATTTCGGCATTAAAGTTCGAGCCACTGTCGACAAAATGTATTTTTCGTATCTTCAATGGTTACTCTCAATGTGGCCAGCAGCACTAGGCAGCAGTAATTTCATGTTGCATTGATCATTATCAAATTTGGGTTTAGAACGAGCAGAGACACTCCAAAACTCGAGTTCATGAAGTGAACATTTAATTTAATGGGTCAAGTGATTCACACCAGTCTTTTAAGATGTGAACGCCTCCTAAGAAGAGCCACAGTGAAAATTTGATAAAGATCGTTCCACTTCATTGATGTAAGGCCTGAAAGGAGTAAGTAAATCGAAAAAATCCGGAATTTTCCCAGATTTAAATTTTGAAGTCGAATTCGAATTATGGGTCAAGTGGCACATTCAATCCTTCCATATCTAAGTAACGTGATGAAATGCCATATTTATACTGCTTCATCTCCTTAAGCAACGTGCTTGATGAATGGAATGAATGAATGGAAGGATGAATGCCCGTTGATGAACTCAAGTTTATTGAAGCGGCAGTGCGAATGATATCGAGCAGAATGTAGGGAACATATTAAAATTATGTTTTGATTTCCGGTCTCAAGGCGCACAATCCCATGCATTTTGGCAAGGGGTCAAGAGGCACCCTGGTGGAAGTTTCGACGAGTCCGGGAGGGGGCCTGCCTTACAGCGGTAGGCGAACGAGGCCTGGGACTGCTGTCGGGGGAACTGCCAGGCCGCAGAGCGTCCGCCCACCCGCCAAAAGGGATCTCATTTCTCCGATTCCGTCTTGATCGTCCATCTCCTCTCATGGACCGCCCCGAAAGCTTTTCTTTTTCTTCTCTTCCAACTCCCCTTCCGTCCATTTCCTTCACCGGCCGGATCCGGGCGAAGTCCGGAACTCAAAGCGACCGGATCGCGTCCAGCGCAGCTTCATCTCGCATGCATAACGGTGTCGGGGAACTCGGGGAGGGAGGAATAAGAGGAGCTCTGTAGCCAGGGGGGGGCAAGGTAAAGGGCAGAGGTGGTCTAGAGGGTGGCGATTCTCTGCCTTTATTCGGGAGAGACCAGACTGAATTATGTCTGCTTGGCGGACGTCCAAAAAGCAATGCCAGGCGTCCGGCCTCCCCCACCCCTCGCATTTCTCCCAGTTCGCCTGTCTGGAAGGCACCTGACTTAGTGGCTGGCTGTCCCGAACTGCGTGCGTTGGTAGGTGGGGTGCGTCCATCTCCTCACACCCCAGAGTTCCCCTCCACCGCGCGCACCAAAAATAAAGACGACCACATCCCGAAATCCAAATTTGGCTACAAAGTGGATTAAGCCTGGGTCGCACACGCTGATGCTTCTGCTACCTCGCCGTTCCCGGCCTCGGCCTCTCCGCGATCTCTCCGTACAATTGGACAGGTGAGAGACAGCCCCGGTAGTCCATTTTCCCCCTCCCGTCTTCCCCGGTTCCTCCTCCATTCCTCAACGGTGACACAGATCTTCCAACGAATGAAATGACTCCCCATTCTCTATCACCCTCCCGTCTTCTTGCGTTCATTTCAAACTCACCTTCTCCTCTCAAGCCCCCCCCCCCTTACCTCTGCATACGCCTCTTCTCTGTGTTTCGTTTCGAACTTTTTACCCGTCGTGTGTCGGAGAGAACGGCCGTGAGAGACGTCTAAGCGTCCTAGGACGCCGGGAGGAGATTCTTTGGGCTTATCTTTTTTGGCGACCCACCCCGTGGACGGGGAGTTTTTTTTATGTACCGCCCGTGAGATCCGCCGTTTATTTTATTTTTCCTGAAACTAAGACGGCGACTTAAAGTACCGTTTGAAGTGGGCCACTTTTATTTTGGCCCCGCGAACCTCCGCGTCCGTGATTATTTACCACGCTTGCCGGCGCGGCTAGATAAAGGGTCGAGAGGAGAAAATACGGAATGGAATGGGCAAAATTCTTGTTGTTACTCTGTGCTTATCTATTGGCGTATATTTAGTCTTGGGCAGTTATAATATGTAATACCCAGCCAAGGGTATTATCCCTCCTCTTACTGTCAGCTTAACAGTCTGAATTGTCCAAACTTTTTCCAATCACAAATTACGACCGTCGAAATGTGTGTAAAAAATGCATGCATGATATCGATTTTAGTCGTCCATATGCTTGATATTTATTGTAAGATATGGCAAAATAATTAAAATTAAGTTGATTTTACCGTGGATAATTTGACGTTAAAAAGGCAAAGGCTTCGTCATGTGAGGATTACAGAACAATAAGTTTGATATCCCACGCAGCTAAAGTTATTCTCAGGATCATCAACAAAAGGATAGAGAGTAAGGCAAATGATTACTTAGGGGATGATCAGTTTGGGTTCAGGAAAGGAAGAGGTACGCGTGATGCCATTGCAGTAATGAGATCACTAGTCGAGAGGAATATAGAATACAGTCAGGACTTTTTTGCCTGTTTTGTAGATTTCGAAAAAGCGTTTGATAGAGTGAATTGGGAAAAATTAATGCGTGTATTGCAGAAAATAGGAATGGATTGGAGGGACAGGAGACTGATCCGAAACCTGTACATGTCTCAGACTGCTCAGGTGCGAGTGGGGAACGGAGAGTCCGGATGGGCAGTGTTAGGAAGAGGTGTAAGGCAGGGTTGCCCATTGTCACCGGTACTGTTCAATGTATATGTAGAGGAAATGATTAAAGAGGCATAGGAAGAACTGGAGGTAGGAATGAAAGTCGGAGGGGAATTCGTAAAATCGGTTAGGTTTGCTGATGACCAAGCATTAGTTGCTCAGTCAGCCAAGGGGTTGCAAGCATTGTTGAGTGAATTGGAGGTTCAGTGCGATAAATATGGGATGAGAATCAATATTAATAAAACAAAGGTTATGCGATTTTCCAGAAAGAAAAAGGCTAAGCTAAATATTAAAATATGCGGGGAAAGAATAGAGCAGGTAGAGCAGTTTACATATCTCGGAAGTGTTTTGGACCAATACGGTCAAAGTGGTAGGGACGTAAGGAGAAGAATTGCGCTAGGCAAGGAGGCTTTCTCAAGGAGGAGGGAGTTGATGACGGGGACGTTGAGTAGGGATGTTAAGACAAGACTCGTAAAAACTCTGATGTGGAGCGTAGCTATGTACGGCGCGGAAACGTGGTCGCGGAAGCAGGAGGATAGACGTAGATTGGAGGCTTTTGAAATGTGGGTGTGGAGAAGAATGGAGAAGGTGAAATGGACCGAAAGGAAAACAAATGAGGAAGTACTAAAAATGGTGGGGGAGGAGAGGGGTTTGTTGAGAGAAATCCTATGGAGGCAGGAAAAATGGATGAAAGGCGCATTGAGCGGTAGTGGAATGTTGAAGAGGATAATAGAGGGGAGAATGTTGGGCAAGCGTGGTAAGGGTAGGAACAGGATAGGGATGTTGGACGGGATGAAGGGAGGAAAGAAGTACACCGAGATGAAGAGGGACCTGATATAGATTAGTTTGCTAGGTGGGGAGTCACAAAATGTTATTTTGATAGTTGTGTCCATCCAAAAACCTACCTTAACCGGTAGATTACCTAATAATAAATTTGACGTTGTCTGAAAAAATTAGTAAAACCACGTGTAGTACCTAGGTGATTCAAAATTCAGAAATTTTGATTTTGCTCCAAAGTAACGCAATTGACGCCGTCAATATCATCGTAATTAACATTGTTGTCACAACATTCGTAAGATGTGATTGTACATTTTCATTAGTAAAATTAGACAAATGATGGGTTTATATAGGTCGCGGTGGTCCAGTGGGTAGAGCGTTGGACTACTGACCGGAGGATCCCGGGTTCGATTCCCGGGCAAGGCACTTTGGGCACCTGCAGCTCCACCCAAGCTAGTTGATTTTTCGGGTACCAGATCTTCCTGGGAAACCATAACTGGCACAGGGAAAGAAACTGGCCCCCCTACCCTGATGTGTGAATGTTCACACGCCGTCGGGCTTGGTACATGGGTGAGCTCTCATAGGTGAGCTCTACCATCGCCTACTAAACCGACCTTCGGGTTGATTACCGTGTTTATGGTTTATGGATAGATTTATCTGATACAGTCGTGTCAGTATAAGGATAATATACAAGTGTTGTATTGAGATATACTATCCAGCTGATACCGGTAGAACACCTTAATAAAATAAACTTTGTTGTGCAGTAATACTTTGGTGTGTGCCTTACCATCTTTGCACTGCCAAATCATGATAGCTTTATATCCTTCTTGTCGGGAATATGATACAAATGAATATCTATGATGATTTAAATGGGAATATTTAAAATACGTGCATCCATAAATGTACGTATGCTTATAGCTTAAATTGTTGCCTGGTGAAATTTATTAAATCTTTTCTATGTTAGTTAAATATGTCAAAAGAGATGAATGGAATTCCCAAAGAATTGCTCCTAGAATTCTGCCCTCTTCACACCATTTGCACTCAACTAAATGAATCCCGTATTGTAAATTCTCCTTATCATGGGCTAGTGTTACGAATACATAAGTATTATTCCTCAGGAAAGGTGGAGAGGAGTTCGCTTTACAACGATCTCTCAAAATTTGAGTTTCACAGGTTATGGTACACATTTTCTTGGAGAAATTTCATGTTAGGAAATCGAGCACATAACTATAGCTTCGGTGAAGGAATAAAAAAATATTGATTTTATAGTAAAATTAGTGCCCCGTGGCTCCCCAGGTTTTTTTTTATCAAAATCACGGTACGGGTTTTCCAAGTTAACGGTTTCCATTGCCTCAAATCTGAGTAGTTCGTGAAGTGGGTTTTATGATTACAATTTTCAAGGCGTGATACGATAAGGAAAATTTGATTTTCTAGTTATTTGAAAACATTCGGCATTTGTCAGAGCCTGATGATTACGGTTGATATCTTTGAAGCCACACTCTATACAACGGAAAAATAACCTACCAGGTGATTACTTGTGAATATCCCGAGGTGGTTCACGACTTCGTTTTTTTTCAGTCCGTTTATTATCTGAAAAGTACTCTCGAAGATACTACACACATGATAGCCATTGAGATATCCAAAGTGCACTGCTGATGGTGCCTATCCTCGAGGTGCTTCATAGGTACATGTGACTCACTTTTCCGATTGTAGTTTATGTGCTCTTTCATGTATCGTCGTTGGAAATATTGTAGTAATCACTGGATATCCCCACCGAATGTATTAATTTAAAATACTTGCTAATTATCAATGAAAAAGATGTACTTAATATAGGTAACGTTGTTTTGACGTGATAATATATTAAATCTTTTATGTAAGTACTAATTTGAGGGATAGTTAAGGCCGAGACGTTGTGGAAATCAATTATGACGATAAAAGAATAACTCAATATAGACTTCGTTTTCCACAGAAAATAAGTTTATTTCTCAACTACGTGTATTTTCAGTGGGTTTGCAGCTTCCATTAGTCCTGAATATGCTACGGTGTTGAAAAATTAGTTGAATATAATAGTTATTTTCCGTGGAAGAAAAGTCCATATTGTATTATTTTTCCCCTCATCACAACAAAATAGTGATTATCGAAACTTTGAATGATAAAAGTAACATTTGTTTTTGCTTAAAAAAAACTATGACGTCTTCGATATGAAAACGAAATCATTGATATACCAAATGATGGCAATGTGAATAAAGTCATTTTTCTAGGAATAATCCCTCAATATTTACAATTCGATGCTATCACCCATACTAGAGTTTTTTATTTGAAATATTACTATCCATTGCGGTTACTATCAACAAGCGGATATTGCATATTTTGTTCTGCTTGGAAAAGTCATTATTTAGAAGCTGGGTAAATTGCCAAACCAAACCTAAGCTAGCGTTTCCATTTTTAAAAATCTGTGTATTCATTTTGTTACATTTTCTTGGAAAGTTGATTAGCGTTCATAATTTTTATGTTTTGTTTCAACATTCTAACTCTAGTTCTTCGTCCGTAATTGTCATCTCTCTCGATTGCTTTTGGATTCAATTACACTCATCTTTGCCTGCCTGATATTAACAGATAGCCAATTATGGTAAGGAAATCCTTTCCTCGCTCTCCTCCCAGCAGCAAATGCCTCATTTTGAATTCATTCCTTGACCTCTCTCTCTTTTCCTCTCTCCATTTCCCAGTTCCTCTTCGCTTAATTTTCTTCAATCTGGTTCCCTTCTTTCACCCCACGACCCCCTCACCCGCTGCCGCTTCGCAGTGCCCTTTCATTTCTTTCTCGCGAATGCTTATTTATTTAAGTCCCTTGTAATCCTTTCTACTTTTTTCTCCGGTTCAATTAACGTCAATTTTCCCTAAGAAGGGAGATGGCGAGGGGATGAATTAGTAACATGTTTTCCGTATAGGAATAGCGCAGGGTCCTTTCTTCCGAGGTAATGGAAGAGATGGAAACATTCTCTACAAAAATAGTGATTACATTTTCCGCGTATGTTTTTGTTAAAAAATTATTTTATTTTCTCGAATTGGCAGAGTGTGATGTAAGTATTAAGCACATGGAACAATCCCTGAGAACGCAGGGATATTGGCAGAAGACGAAGTTTTTTATTACAGGAGGTCAGGCCTATAGTATAATTTGTATTTATATACCGTTTTTTATATATTTCTCGAGTACAATTTACCAGAATACGTATTAACATTTTTATAAGAGTTATTCAATGAGCCTTTAATTTCAAAATACTTCTTATTGTGTTAAGCACAAATCTATCAGGAACCTGTTTTATATACGAGGGTCATCCGGAAAGTAGTACCCGTTTGTGAAATAAAGACACAAAAGTAAATATTAACAAACATAAAAAATTTTACTTGAAAGAGGATACTTTAAACTACTTCTCAACATAATCTCCAAGCAAATTAAGGCATTTTTCATAACATGTGACAAGTTTCTGTATTCCTGCTGCATAGTCCTTCGCCGCCAGCTCATTGAGATACAGGGTCACTCCTTCTTTAAGTTCTTCATCGCTGTCAAATCTTTTTCCTGCCAAAAAGTCTTTAAGCTTTGTAAAGAGATGAAAATCTGAAGGGGCCAAGTCCGGGCTATACGGTGGATGGTCGAAAGTTTCCCATTTGAATTGCTGCAAAAGTTTTTGTGTTATCCCAGCTGCATGAGGCCTGGCATTGTCATGAACGAGAATGACACCAGTAGACAATAGACCTCGCCGCCGATTTTGTATTGCCCGCCGTAATTTCTTTAATGTTTCACAATACGCATTGGCATTAATAGTGTCTCCACGGGCCATAAAATCAATAAGCAATACACCTCGTCGATCCCAGAAAATGGTTGCCATGAGTTTCCTGGTGGACAGAACTGTCTTGAATTTTTTTGGTTTGTTTGGTGAATGAGCATGATGCCACTCCATTGACTGTCGTTTACTCTCAGGTGATGCATAACAAACCCATGTTTCGTCACCAGTAATTATGCGAGTCAAGAAAGAGTCTCCTTCATCAGAATAACGTCCCAAAAACGTCAGTGCTGCAGCCATACGCTTGGTTTTGTGCTCATCTGTAAGCATGCGAGGGACCCATCTTGCACAAATTTTTGCATAATGCAGATGGTGTTTAACAATTTCATGAACAATTGTTCGAGAAACATTGGGAAAATGCTCACAGATGTCATCAATTGTGACGCGCCGATCGTTCCTCACGAATTCGTCAACTGAGCTCACCAGTTGGTCTGTAATGACAGACGGTCTCCCCGAACGCTCATCGTCGTGTGTGTTCCCCCTCCCCATGTTGAAGTTGCGACACCACCGCCGAACAGACGACTCGTCCATTACATTGTCTCCATACACCTCCTTTAATTGGCGATGAATATCACATGGGCGAACGTTTCTTGCATTGAGGAATTTAATCACTGCCCTCACTTCACAACTGGCGGCGTTCTCAATTTTTATAAACATTGTAAACAATCACAGAAACAACACAGGCAATGCTAGCGTCACGCAACTTGGCTCAGAGAAGGCAGACAAGCCACTGAAGCTATCTGACCTCGTCCAGCGGCTACTCGCGTCGTCAGCACTTCATGCGGCACGAACGGGTACTACTTTCCGGATGACCCTCGTATGTAATACCTTCTGAATTAAATCCTGAATTACTTGCTTAAGTTTTAGATAGGCGTAAAATCCGCCGGCGTAATGTGTGACGGGGGTACATTCATAGCAAGTTGACAAAATATACGAAGAGTTAAAGTTAAATATCATACATGTAAGACTGCTTCCTATTTGTTAAAAGTAGTCTACCTACATAAAAGTACTCGTACATGTTTGATGGACCCAGGCAGTACATGTTACTGTACTCGTAACCCTTAACTAAAATGGCGCAAAAACTCCTTACAGGCTACTTACTACATATTCCAATAACTCATTCATTAGCTTTGCCTACTTGATTCCTCCCTTAATTCCATCTGCAATGCCTGTTGGTTTCCTTCCTCTACCTCACTTGCCCATCATTCTCCCCTCTGTACTAATTCCATCATCCCATTTCGTCTCAGTATCTCCCGCATCCACTCCGAAATTATCCCAAAAACCGCCTCCCTTCCTCCACCATGAGTAGAACCTAATCGTTTGATTTTCTTTCTGTCCATTTTATTTTCTCTTTTCTTCTCCACTCACACTTCGAAAGCCTCCGATCTATGCTACTGCTCTTGCCTCAAGAAAGATTTAGAGGCACACGAAACTCCGTTCCATATCCTATTATGTGTTTCACTAGTCTTTCCTTTACGTCGTTACTTGAGTTGCCTATTATCAACTCACGCTTCTTCGTACACAATTCCTTTCCTGATGCACGTAGTTCTTCTTGTAGTGCCCCAACGACTCTACTCACCCTCCTTCTAAACACCTCCTCAACATATGAAGTGTTCTTCCTGTTCTAGCTTATATCCGTCAGGTTTAATGTTCATATAAGCCATCCTACTTTTTGAGAAGAATATTATTTATTTCGTTTTGTTATAATTAATTCTCATCCCATCCCTATCTGTGTGAGTATAAAATTGGCTTTGTAATGATTGTAACTCTTCGGTTGACTGGATAATTGACAGTTGAACTTTCGCAAATCTGATTGGCCTACACGTATCACCTAGTTTCACTTTAGTCTCCAACATTTTGAAACTTTCGCTTACCTTATCCGCAGCATACAAATCGAAAAGAATCATTAATAATAAGCATCTCTGTCATACACTCCCATCTACTTCCTATCTCACCCGACTGTCCATTCGCCATAAGCTTCCGTGAAATCTGAGAAAAGTTCAAGTTTCGGATAGGTATATAATATGTATAGGATTATAATCTACTCCTATCTTCTGCAAAATGTTCCTTAACTTCTTTAGTTTACTCTGTTGAGCGAATTTTCAACACCTAAGATACAAACAAGGTTTTTATAAAACGCATCGGTAATTTTTTTTCCTGACGTGTGCGTGAAGTGCTGAATTCAGACAGTCGTTTAAGTGTGCGCATGATCGTAGATCGTATTGACATTGATAAAATGACAGTGAACACCATTCTCATTGAAAATTTGGCGATATGAAAGATCGGCACTAAATTCGTTCAGAAGGTCGTGACGGACGACCAAGAACAGAGTCGAGTGTCTGCTTGCGAAGAAGAACTTTAACGACATCGCGACGATTCCCCAACAGTCCCGACTTGGTACCAGAAGACTGTTTCCTATTCCCAAAATTTAAATACTCCCTCAAAGGACATCACCATAGGCCCGTCAAAGAATTTCATATATATTTAATATATATGAAGAATATACATACATATATTGAAGTTAGCACTAGCGGACAAAGACAAACACAGAAACACACAGGAAAGAAAAGAAACTCACTGTTTTTCGGATTTTCGGTGGTCCAAGCCACCTCTCTCAAGGAAGAGAAGGAAGGAACTGCGGGAAAGGTCATAACAGAAGGGGGTGGAAACGAAGGGAACCTGGGGAAAGGTTTGCAAGAGGAAGAGTTGGGAGGGGGATTTTTAGAAGTGTGGGAATAATATGGAAGGTGTTGTGAGCGGGGGATTGGGATGAACATATATGAAGATCGGGGTAATTAATGCCTAATATTAATACCCGAGTAATGCCAGGAATCCAGGAGCCAGATAAACGCCTGCTCTATTGTTTTGAGTTTGAATGGAGGGTGGGAGGGATGCTAAAATGGATACACTTTAGCATTTATCAAAGGGAGTGTTGTGTTTGGAGGCGTGTTTTGGGATTGGGAGCATAGCAATCAGGGAAGAATCCTTGCATGAGGCCCGGTGGTTTTTGATTTTAATGTTGAGGGGTGTGGTACACTGTCCAATATGAAAGGCAGGGCATCGTTGTCAGTTCAGAAGGTAAACTATATTGCTGGAAGTACATGAGGAGTAGGGAATTGGTGAGAGACAGTTAAAGAGCGCGGGTTGGAGAGGAATGGGATTCGGGTATTGAAAATAGGACATGTTTTGCATATATGTTTATTGCAAGGCATGGGAGTGGTTTTAGGACGGGGTGGGGATTTAAGGAGTGGATTGGTTGATTTGAGGAGATCTGATAAGTTGGCGGGGCGTTTGAAAGTAACGGAGACACATTTGGAAAAAAGGTTGGTCGTGAACTTATAGCTTTTGAGGATAAGGCAGAGGTCTTTTAGGATTAATCTCAGAGACTCTACGTCAGGGTGGGTTTCTGCGGTGGAGATGTTTGGGAGTATAAGCATGTCTTTTGTTTAGGAGAGATTCACGATAGCATTGTTAGGGGAGGGAATGGTGTAGATTTGAGGGGAATTTATCAAGGGCCTTGGGTTCAATGCAGGTTCTGTGTCCTCTTACGGACAGGGAATAAGGAATAGAGCGTTTGGTGTGATATGGGTGGCAAGTGTTTTAATGTAAATATTGTTGTTTGTTGTTCGGTTTTATGTGTACAGAAGTGTGAAATTTTATGTCTATTAATGATAAGCTTACATCTTGGTAGGTGATATGTGAGAAGGAAACGGTAGAATTGAAGGAGACAGAGGACGAAGCATTGAGGTCGGAAATGAACATTTTCAGGGAATCAGTACCAAGTGGCGAGAGAAAGAAAATATCGTCGATATATCTGAGCCACATAGAGGTTTCAGGGGTTGTTTTATCAGGAATTTTTTCTCTACGAGACCAAGAAAGAGGTTTGCATAGGAAGGGCTGAACCTGCTACCATGCCACAATCCTTGATTTGCAAGTAGACTTTATTGTTAAAGGAGAAGGCATTACGGGTGAGAATAACGTCGCGAAGGCTAAGAAGAAATTCAGTGATGGGTATGTGTGGTTTCGGGCGTTGGGATAGGTAGCATTGGAGAGCGGAGAGACCTTTTGAGTGGGGAATGGATGTATAAAGGTATGTGGCGAGATTACCATGGCCACCGTTCGTAGAGGGAGATTTTAACCTTTACAAGATATTGTATGAATCTTTGGCGAATGACGGTAGGGAGTGGACTATATATAATAGTGATAGGAAAAGTGATAGAGAGAGGAAATGGACCAGGGAAAGTTAGTGGCACGGAGGAAGACGGGTCTGGAATAACGAACTCTCCCCCCTCCGGTGATATCATCACTTAAATGGCCGCCCCAATAGGGTCAGACACCTTTTGCAGCCGTAACACTTAGGAACAGACGCTGTGCAGACTACCTTTCGTCTGGCTCTTTAACTTTCGACCTATCTGGCATGGATGACCCTACTATTATTGTTCTCACCAGCACAGTTCAATGAGTCATTGGAACACGAAACTCGTCCCGCCACGTCATAGTTGTTTTCCATGGTTTTGGAAGGAGTAGTAGTAACAAATCTCTTTTATAAAAGGCAATGAAAAATTACGATGCCAGAATTTTATGATGAAGAGATCATCACCATAAGTAGAGATAGAAATTATGCAAACCAATAAATAAAATAGCTATCACTATCAAAGTCTTAAATTTTAGGGAAGAAAAAAAGAGCTTCAATTTCGTTACTAAAGGAGATAATCATGTAATATGTGTTAGCATACGGCAGTACCCTTTGCTACAAAAAATAAAGGAAAGAAGAAGGTTTTATGTCTGTAAAAATGATGCTATTTAATTTCCCCAAGTCATTAGTCAATACCGTTTCTATCTCTTATCGTTCTTGTAAGAAAACTGCAAATTAACATGTCCACTTTACAGTCTGTCTGATTTCAAATGCATGGTATTCAACAATAAAAGCTAATGCGAAATTCTACGTCTTCAGAAAACTGTTCAGTCTTACTTAGAAGAATCAGCCCATAAACTAATCTCCAAATTATTTGATGCTTTTCGCCCTTAATTGATCTTTTCATCTGCTGTGTGTGTCGCAACTCATTTAACAAATCTCTCTGCCCTACTCAGCGCTCGATTACATTCTTCAATTTATTCTACTCTTTTGAATCTGAAATACTAGTTTTATTCTCAAAGTGAAGTCTAACCAACGAGTAACAACGCCGTTCACTTTATCATCGATTTTCCCTAATACCGTCTTGATAAAAGTCAATCGTCTTGAATCTAAAATCGTAGGATGGTGTCATTAGTGTGCCGTTGTTATTAACTATTACCATTTCAAGTTAAGGTGTTGCTCTACTCTTTGTCATATTTTGTTTTGCAATTGTAATAAATGTTATATCATATGGGTAAAAGGGATACGCATGCTTGACGGAATGAAGGGAGACAGGATGTATGCGGAATTGAACAGTTTATTATAGGGTAGGGTTTTAGGGTATTGTAGGGTTTATTGTAGGGTAGGGTTGTCTTATTAGGCGAGGCGTAGAAATGAAGCGGTAGTTAGCCTGTGCCCATCCAAAATCTTCCTTCAACGTTTAGACCATCTTAAAAAAGTAGTAGTTGAATTTCACTTGGATCCAATCTTATTCCCAAATTGCCTGGAAGGAGGGCATGCTAATAGTCATTGTGAGTCAGTAAATAAGTGTAAGAAGTTAAATGGGGTGAGTGAAGAATGCTGCGTTACTTTCGAAACGTACTCATTTACAAATATAAATGGTGTAATGCATCAAATAGAGGCTCGTTTGAGTGTTATATGGTTAGTTAGTAGAACAAACCCTATTTCCTCTCACCCTTCATCCTCTCATAAAAAAATTCCTCTTCACACCATTCTTCGGACCCGCTCAAGAATCTTTCACTTTTTTCCCCTTCCCATCACTCCCCACTCCTTTCTCAAATGATGGAAGAAGTAAAAAAAAAGAAAGAGGGGACAAAGCGCATCCTTTATTCCATTCTACTACCCACCCTCCAACGACCGCGACGGACATGAGGGGTCGTCCCCGGTGATCCACGCCTCTCTCTCCCTCTCCATTAGGGACGGACTGAGGGTAATGCGTTATTCCAGTCAGGTCCGCGGAAATCCTAAACACGAAAGAATAGAGTGAGTGAGTCTTCTCCTCCCTTGGTCGTGGGGTGGGCAGGAGGGATGAAGAAGGGATTTCTTTCTCTTCGTTCCCTCGCCGTCCAGCCGTTTAACCCCGCGGCGTAGACTCGCCCGTCCCTCGCTCTCTTTCACCCGTAGCCCTCCAAGGGCGCGGTGAGTAGTCACTCTCCGGAGCGGGCCTTCCGATAAACCACATGGGACCAGAATGGATTTGAGCCGAGGGCTCGGCCACGTTCATCTCGACCCTCCCGCCACCCACATCTCTCCTTCTTGACGCCTAGGAAAATGGCGTCTCCGTGGAAAGCCATCACGCCCACCCCCCCCCCCCCCCACGACCTGTCCCATCTTTCCCCGTGCTCGGAGTTACCTAACTTCAGGGCGACTTTTAGAGATGGACTGTGAAGACATTCTTCCCTTCCATCTCTTCTTGTGGGGGTTCGTGCCATTCACCATGGTGCTCTCTTTATTTTATATTTTTTTACTCTTATGCCGCCCCGAGGTTAAGCGCGATGCCGCGTTTTAGTGACCTGATACTTGGGGTTTTATTCTTCGTCGTTTTGATGAAGAGTCAACTTCTACTTCAAGGTATTTGAAAGTTAAAAGACCCGAGGTGAAGTAATTGGTTTTTTTAGGCTGTTCCACTGCAGTGGTGATCTCGCACCATTGGAAACTGTTGATAATTTTTGCCAACATTATCACATTAATTAATGTAACATTCTACACCAATTTTTTCATACTAGTATTTTTATCAATCGTGCTTTTTGATTAAATAAAGCCTTGTTTTATGTAATAACGAAAATGAATTTTGGGTCTAACGAGTTTTGCTTTAGAAGAGAAAATTATATTTTTTATGGATATAAATAGTATACGATTAAGTATAAATGGAGGACAGTCGATGTAATGAAGATCGACACATTTTCTGGAAGAACATTCATGGGAAACTTAGAAAATACAAATAATATTATTGGCTTTTCTTCATGAATTGTTTGCTCTTGCCTTTAAATTCATCCATGCTGTGACGATTATCGTCACAGCTAATGTCCAAGTCTGCACTCTGCACCTCGGCTTTTTATTTCTACCGGCCGTAAAACGTGTGTCGTAATGCTGTTTTCAGGCTTGGTCTATAGTGGGAATGCAGCATTCAACTTTGTTCTGGTGACATCAATCATGTTCATAGGATTTCCTATGGAATTTCAAGCCAGCCATTTGTCATTTCCATGCCCTTAGTGACGTTATTAACGTTAAGAAAATCTTTTACAAGCCATATTTTTGAGAAACGTCTTCTCCTCATCCAGTTCGTTTAGATGCATTGCCTTTTAGACATCAGAAATTCCTTTTCTGAAAGGGGATTAAACATACTTTCTTTTTTCACATGACAGGAGGAAGGAAAATTTAATAAATCTTATGATGAATAATGCTCTCAGCTTTACTTCCATTTTCTATGAAAATAAATTCGCAACGATTTTAATATTACAGATGTTTAAGGTTACTAATGAATAATGATCTGTAGTGCCAAAAGAGGATCCTATATAGCATTGATGTTGCTGTTATTTTAAGAGGGAGGAACGCCATTTTATTTTGAATCGTAATCTATTTATATGGTTGTGATTTAGATTTGTAATCGTTATTTAACGTTGTACTGCTTTAAGTTTTCTGGAAAGCAACTGTCTAGTAAAGTTGAATTGGTAAAGTTTTCCCGTTAAGATACATTTTTTTGCACGGACTGAGGAGGGCCATGTCTTAACTGAACGGGTATTGTCCGTAATCTCTGAAGGTTCACTCGACGGAAAGTTAATATTTTTTTCGGCAAATTGATTGATTGCCGGTATGTCGTTGATGCACCTATAAACTGAGCTAAGAGATCTTTTTTTGCATGATAGTATTATTTTTTTGGAAAAAGACAAGGTGCTTCCTATGTACACCTTGTATGTTGGAGAAAACTGCTAAGAGGTGATTATATTCTCTGGTCACGTACTTGCACTGTCCAACATCACCGTTTTTCACCATTGGAAGAACGTATTTATTATTATTTACGTTCTTTTGATAATTTGTCTTACCATATAAATATTCAGGACTAATTTTTTAAACAAATAACGTAGCCTTACTCCATACTCTTATGCTAGCGGTTAAGATATAGTTGTAGAATCTTGAAACTTAAAGTGAGCTCGGTGGGTTCTCAGATTATTCGCTAGTCACTCGAAGAAAATCTTTCATGCCCAGAAGGAAGCGTAATCGTTCTTAAGAAGTGAAGAAATATTATAAATGGGAAGCTTAACGGCTTTTATGAAACTGGAACATGTTTTGCGACATCCGCGAAGACTGTTAATGGGGGCCACAACTCTGAAATTGCGCCTTCCTGCATCAACTTTCCTCCTTCCCCATAAATAAAAAATTTTTTTTTCCAGTGGTATAATGACGTTTTATTGTCGAATGCTCATTAAGGTGGAACAATTTAATGGTCACCATTACTCTTGCACAAAAGTTTTATCAGGGTTTGTGGAATACCCAGGTTTTTGCATCGCTTCCAAATTCATCTTCTCGTGCAAGATATATTCAAGTGCTTGAACTATGATAAAAAATGTGATGAATCCCTGGCATTTTCAAATGAGATATCCGGGAAAACACCTTCTTATTCTGCACTCCATTTCTCTGAACGCGTTGCGCTCTTAAGTTATTCTGTCTTGAAGACACCAGCTACGATCTTTCATTCGGTTTAGAGTTTACGAGTGTGAGCTTATTCTCAATTTAAAATCTTTTTGCGGTAAAATATTCTTTGTCCTAGCCTTTGGGCCATTTTTAGAGATTAGTCCGTAATGTTTTCGCGTCACCTAGTAGGAGTATTGCATTATAGGTACAAGTTGTCCAAAATGTACTTGATTCGTTGTTAGTTATCTCTGCCCGCGAAAGCCATCTTCTTGTATTTTTCACAAGGGATTTCCCATTAACCCAATTGTTTCAAAATTAATATTCATCATAAATGATAAATCAATATGTTTTTGATCGCGCTTCAATGATGGTTAAACAATTTTTACATTGATGAATTCATCATCGTTTTACCTAACAGTTTTTGAGGAAAGTATTTTAAGTACTCAACGTTTTAAGCACCCAATGCAGTAACTTCAAAAATCTTGGGTAATCACCGTTTAGAGTTATTGAATGAACTTTGTCATGACTTGAATTTGATTTTTATTAAATTTTGTTAGCAAGAAAAGTTAATGCTGAGGTGAATTTCCATTTGAACCTTTAAAAATGTATCTACCGCTTAAATACAACATAGTTTCCATACAAATACAAAACAGTTTCCAGGGCGTTGAGATTTGTGATAATTTTAAACATAAAAATGAATTTTAAAATGGACTTCTGATTTTAGCCAAATGGAAATATTATTTTTGGTGGAATTTAATTTCAATTCATGATAAATATTTCATTATTGGCTATGGAAATCCCTCAACTAATAATTAGAATACCTGAATAGTTTTTTTTTTACCGTTAAAAATTCTTCATCCGAAAGCTGTTTTAAGTAATGTGTTCTGAAGAGTAATGTTAACTCCTATTCACGGAAATAAAGACATAAAAACTCGGAAACTCATATGTCTGTTGTTCACTGGGTGCCTTATATCATTATATCGCCAAATGAAATAATAACTCAAAAATTCCTCCTGAAACTATGGAATAATATGAAGATTAGCCAGCTAGATAGAGAGCTTACATGAAACGATGCGTTTGCACCTTACTAATTTAGGGCTTTAAGTAGAGGGCGATAGGGTTTAGCCAAGATGTCGCTTCTGAATCGTAAATTGGCGTAATTTTGAATTTCCAGAAGAGAACGAAAATAGTTTAGTAGTGCGGATGACTCCGTTAAAAGTTACTGTTGCGGCATATAGCGCATTTTCTTGAAATTAGTTTAGTAGTAGTTTTTGGGGAGGCGATCGACAGCAAAGGTCATTTGGGCCATTAGGGATGGATGGGAAAGGGTGGAGAAAAACCCAGCGTCGGCATTAGCCTACTCTTAACGAAAGAGGCCTAGGGGTCCGTAGTTTAACGTCCCATTCGCCGGACGGCGTACTCACTCAAAGAGCTCTCCACAAAGCACCACAAGTAGGGATCGGGATACCACTGAAAAATATCTGCCGGCTCCTGGATTCGAATCCGGACCCTCTCGTTGGGAAGATCCAGAACGTTAGCCACCAACACCATCGCGATCCTAACGAAAATATTTTAGTCTCAGATTATTTATTTTAAGAATGAATCGTGATTAGCAGTTTATTTGATATTTTATGGGTTTTCTGGCAACCAAAATCATGTCGCCTTAAAAGTAGCCGCCGATAAGTTTATAATTTTACGTAGTACTAGTCCCGCTATGTTTGTCTAATTTAATCGTCGTTTTTACATTGCGTAGGTTTGTAGTCTACTTTTGGAATGACTCTGACCCATAAAAGTGCGTAAACATTAGGAAAATATAGCGGAAGGCGAGTGCGTTCCTCTTCGAAGGAGGTCGAACTGAGGTTTGTTTATTCTTTCTCACCTGCCCGTTGAAATAATATCAGCGCTTCTGAGTGGGGGCAGTCATAATTCACGTAGGTACAGCGCTCTGAATGCGTTTGCATTCCCGAGCAGTCTTGCACGACGTTCCTCGAATTTCTCCAGGACAGCGAGGCCCGCTCCACGGCGCCTCCCGCTTGTTTTTCGTCACTCATTCTTTCGTTCTGGCGCGTCTCACTCTTCAATCACCAGCCTTTTCGTTCCTTCAAAAAATGTTTTTTCCACGACCCGCGGAGGAAACCGGAGGACCTTCGTGAAATGAGTGCGGAATATTTATTTATAAGAACTCCCTTCTCTTTCTGCTTCTCCATCTCTTGCCCTCACTGGGCGGCGCCTCCGCCGCCTCCCCTCTCACCGTGGGGGTTATTTTTTTTCCTTTCACATTCTCCCGGATACATTTCCACGTTTTTTTTCCTTCCACTACCGCCGAGGAGACGTCCGTAGTTGCTCAAGCTCGATCTCTTCGTCGTGTCATGTGGTATCTTCGAAGGGACGTCTCCGATGACACGAGGAGAGTGTCGAACTCGTTTTTCCGGGCTATGCGGAGAAGCTCTCAGCTGCCTTGCACGGACGCATCGGTGCATTATAGTGTCTTTTCGAGTGTCTTGGATGTCGCTTTCTTTATTTTTCTCTCTCTCCGGGCATCCGAGCGTTCAGAAAGCCGTGCGGGGAAGCCTCTTCATAAATTTTCCCGATACGTCATGGCTGTTAGTCTTTCCCGCCGTATATCTCGCGGCGGATTCGCGATTTCATGAAGAGAGGCGGGCGCTGGGAAGACTTGGGGGTGAGCCCAGCGCTTCCCGTTCCCGTTTATTCCTGTCCAACTCGTTAGTAGGTTTATGTTAAGATGCCTCACTTCCCAATATATCGTCTACATGGGGGATCGAACGTTCTATTATGGCTCGGTATCTTCAGTTTTATAGCGAATATCGGAATTTTTACTAGTATATCGCCAGTTTCGAGCAAGGCAGTGCATGAGTGCATCATCGAGTGTGAATATATGACGATAAACGTCGGATTAGTGATTATAATATTATTTTCTCATAATAATATAATTACAAATCCTCCGTTACTTTTCGACTTTTATCATAAATGCTTCTGAATATGTCTCTCTCCTCAATTATCTGTTTAGTGCCCGTTTAGTGAATTCGGCTGATTGAAATAGTATAGGAAATAGGTTGGCGCCATTTTATGCCATTTTTTATAGTGAACGGAAAGTTATTTTAAATTTTAATGTAATGGGCATTACGTGGAGGAGAATATTGCCTTTGTCCATTGTGCAAGATGACTACCATGTGAACTGCTTTAGGCTATAATCTAATATTTCTTATGAATATTCGCCATGAAACAGTGTGTAATTAGCATAAATAGCCCTACACTATCTACAAAAGACGACACCGCGTGGGGAAAATACGTAATGCTAGGCGTCTATTAATTATTTGCGTTTAACTGCAGGTTATCATTTCCGAATACATAGTCACTTGCCTAATTACAAAATTCGCGAAAAACTGAAAACTTCGCTGTTCCTCACAATCAAACATTCCTGCTGTTGTCGTACAAGTGTGATGTGTCACCACATGCGAGTTCAATAATTCTCCTTCACTGAGCATTTTTTTAATGGAGACCTTTTCAATTTATAATTCGATCATGAAAGAGCTAAAATATTTTCATTCAATATAAAAACTATACGCTTTTATTTCAGATGTTGCAATTTTTGCAAATTAGCGTCATTTGAGCTACAGAATACATCTGATCATTTTAAAATATAACTAGTGAGCGAAGTTCAGTTTCGTGAATTACAAATTGTGTTCCTGTCTAATTCCTTTCAGCGCCCACGTACCATGGTTTGTGGGTGTGGTTTTCCCTATATACTAATTTAACGGCGAATAATTGAAATAATATAATTTAAGATTTCATCGTTACATACAAAAACTTCTCATGGTGTATTTCTGAAAGACCTTCAGTAATTGATTTTAAAATCCTTCGACTTAGTAATTATTCATCCTAGAGGCATCTTGTGTGCCTTGTATTCTTCTTTGATAGTCCATGTAAATGTGCCATGGCGAAAGAAGTTATGCATCAGAAAATAATTGTTAGGAACCTCTTTGTTTTCTCATGCATCCCTAAAATAGGAAGCCATTATTACGAAATCCAGTGAAACCAATTGATTTTATCAAAGCGAATTCACCTATTTTTATAATCCTCGAATTTTAAGTTCTAGATAATCTCGGTCCCACTTTCTGACGGCGAACGTTGTGAATTCCCCCCTAGACCGATTGAAAAATATTTTCTGTGACGAGAAACGCCCTCGAAACTCTCCTAACTCAGTGTCGAAAGATCGAAGATAAATCGAAGAATATGGATTGAAATACATGTATGGTATAAAAGGTAACTGAACAACCAAAGAGATATGTAGATGGTGCAGCGCGTACTTTGCTAGCTGTTAGCTTGGCGGACATACTTGATATCAGTTCAATTTTTAAGAAATGCACACATTTGCAATTTACAACAAATGTATGAGTATTCAAGAGAGTGAATATTTGGCTATGTTATATTTTTTCAAAATAATTCACTTTAGGTCTCCCGGGAACTAGTTTTGATAAGTAGTGGGATAGGTGCACGCAGTCAGGATGATAAATAATGGGTGTAGTAAATGTAGTGAATCTCTTCCAAAAGTTGGTAAAGTAAGCACTTTCGTCGTGTTCTGTCGTTCCGGGGAAAGGAAGAGGCGGACAGAAATCTTCCAATGTAAGAGCGCAGCTTCCAGGTGATGCTAAGATGCTTTCTGTAACCGTGGAAGAGGTTCTGGGTTCGGTTTTCGTCAATGGCATGGTGTGCGGAAGACGGTGAGACTCTGCTCGGTGGAGAACTGAGCTAGCAAGACCGTACGTTTCATCAGTTCCTATATCAGGTTGTTGGGCTCGCTTATCTGGGTTGGGATTATTTTATCGTCCACGAAGTTCATTTCAAAGCTTTGTCTCTTTTCACTTGTTTTCGTTGGGATACGTAAGGTTACAAGGATTGTCCCAAAAATATGTAGATTACATATGGGGAAAAATGGGTTGCAGATCAAAGTACAGAAAACTCCCAAAAGGATGTGTGTCTATGTCCTCTCGATACTACCGAGGAGAAATTGTTAGTTCAAGCAGTCTCGGTGTACGAGTTTCGTATGTTTAGTGTGCGTGGCTACTTTTTGGCGGTTGACTTGCGTGAATCTGTCCGTCGCGGTTTGAATTTTCCCCGCCAATCACTCCGTAGATAGGATCCCACTCAACCTTGTTTAATATTTTCCTTTCAATTATACGATTAGATGAGCTAACTCGATTGATTTAAAATGTTTAGGGTTATAGATGGTTTTCTGCATTTAAGTTAAATGTCTCATTCACCTTGTTAACTACTGTAAATATTTCAGACAAGTCCGTAATACTCCAGTTTTCATTACTTCATTTTAATGTATTAAATTTTAAGTACAAAATTTTACGAGAGTCATTTTCATGGACGGTAAGTGTTAGGTTCTCATTGTGGTCATATCTGGACCAAATCGATATTATAACATAGAAATCGATGTAAATATGTCTTTAATAGCGTCAGAGGAAAATGGTACAGTCCATTTTACAAGTGAACTTGATGAGTCATTCGAAAATAAAAGGGCATTGAGTGTTCCTTAATTTTCATCCGGAAATTGATTCCTTTGGCATGTCTAGTTTTTCGGAAATACATTTATTGTTTGCTGTACGAAGCTTTTCCTCATATTTCGTAGCTGTTCAGGCTGTGCTTGTTTATTCTCATAAGTCTCGTATTTTTCAGTTTTTCGATGATTCAACTGCGTGTCAGAAAGAAAGTGGCCGGACATCGACACACTAAGCCGGAGATTTTATCAACCCTTCGTGAGTAATGTGTCGCACACGGCACACCTTAACAGTCTGTCATATCCGACAGTTAAGACCAATGGCGCCACGGACAAAGCCGCCGGCATTCTGATATCTCTCTCGAGTGAATTCCGATTTATTTGCAAGGAAATATTACCTTAAGAACTCATATTTGTTTGGTGAAACGTACGTTTTATTCGGAAGAGGAGCATTTCCTGTTAGGGTGAAAAACCAAAATTTCGTCAAAGGAACCGATGGTAACTACAACAAGCAAATTTTCGCGATCTCTTAGAAATTTTGTATTCTGTTTTATTAAATTGCTTGATGAATCAAAGTGAAACAGGACACCGAAAATATTTCAAGGTTCTTCTTAGGTGTGTCTATTCGGTCCAAACTTTGTATAACAGTTTCAAATGAAAAATTAAGACTGTCATCTATTTTGAAGAAATACATGAAAAAATGATCTTTTGCTAGTAACATTGTATTACAGCATGTTCCAGTACATACAAATGTTAGAAATGGCGGAAAGAGGAGCGAAGAGCACTGTTCAAAATAGTTAATATTCCCTACCAAATCCTTTTACGTCTATTGCCCCGTTTTTTTACATTTTATTAAATTTTTATTATTTGCGAGTGGCCACACTAATTCGTGTCTGTATTAGAGAATAAAAGAGACGTTTCAGGCGTGATATGGTGGAATATCAGGATTAATTATAATTGGCAATTTTCCACAAAATAAAATTTTATCAATACGACCGGTTTCAATGTAACTACACTATATTCTGGTCTACACCAGAAGATGACGTAGTTACATTGAAACCGGTCGTATTAATAAAATTTTATTTCGTGGAAAATTGTCAATTTTAATTGAAAATGTATTAGATAAATTGTGAATATATTTTTTTAAACACGTGTATTATATTTTACTGAAAGGCATATTAACTTATTTTCCATATGGAACTCTTTTATTACACAAAAACTAAATCAAATGTAGCTAAATTTTTATCTTAGTTCCGTTTTCTGTGGAGTATGGATTCATGCATATTATCTTTTAATTACATATGCGTTTAGTTAAATGTTCCAATTTTGCCATTGTTGAAAATGTTATCGTATAAAAGGAAAACAAATTTTGAAAATGTGTGTTGTGTTATCTATTTCCATGCTCTGTCAAATTGAAAAAATTACCATCCATTACATTTTTAATATAGGAAATGCAATTCTTCGCGTAATAATTTGTAAAAAATTGTTGTATTCGTTTGGAAATTATACCATTAAAAATATGATATTTTCAAATACGATTCCTTTATAATTTACTATCATGGATATTTAAAACTCTTCTATGGGCTCTGGTGTGTGCGGTATGGAAGTATGTAAAATTGTGCCATAGAAAATGAAACGTGCAAGATATTAAGCTTTTTTCGTTGATCCTAAGGTGATTTATGGCCAAGAACAGCCACTAGCGCCATAATGCGACTATAAAAGAGTCATGTGCTTCTCGCGCTGACGTGGTTGTTGTCGCTAGCAAGTGTCTGCCGTATATAATTATCATATTCCTGCCGAAAGATACACTCCAAGTCTCTCTGGCGTTTATTGTTGCATGTTTTCATATTTTAACTGATTTTTTTTGAAAGTCTCATTATTTCAAGATTTATGCAGAATTCATTTGAGAAAGCTTGGCTCCTAAAAATAGCTGTATGAAAGATGATAGACAGCTCCATCTCTCGTACAAACGATAAGAACACAGGTTGAGAGCATAGCCTTATCATGTTTTAAACCAATTCAAAATATTCGCGATGTTATCTTAGCATTACTTCGTGAAAGTTTCAGCTTTAAACGGAGTGAAAGTATATACTATAGGCATTGGTAAATTCATATAAATCGGGGCAAATGAAATCAATTCACCTTGGTGGAATGCTTTACTAAGCCGACATTTGGCCGTATAATGTAAATAAAAGAGTGAACCAAAGCATATGATGTTATTTTTAACACTCAAAGAAAGTGTTTTCATAATGTTGGAAAATACAATGAATATTTTAATAAAGGGAGGGAGATCCCAAATATATCAACTCATTACATTGTTAAATAAAACAGTTTCTGGCGTAACTTGGTGGAAAATCTTCGTACTGACTTTTAATAATCAAACCAATTTACTTTTCCACATAAACTTTTTAAGTGAAGTTTATGTGGAAAAGTAAAGTTGTTTGATTATTAAAAGTCATTACATTGTCTTTTTCCATATAGTATTACGTACTAATTTCATCGAGGCAATAGTCTAGCAAGCTGCTTCAATCATGTGATGCGAGTATTAGATTTTTTAAGGTGGTAGCCCATAGGTTAGGGAACTGGGCCACTGACCAGAGGGCCCGGGCAAATCCATAATACACCTCTGTGTACCCTCAGCTTCACTCAAGCCTTTTGTATAGTAGATCAGTCTTTCTAATCTTTCAAATAATTGTACTCCTAAATCTTAAATTAACAATTAATCTCATTTTAATCGTCATGTACGTATTATATAAACATGAGTACGGTATAATAAATAATATTTTTTACAAATTTTTTCTTAGCCTGTTTGGATATTAGTTAATGCATTAAGCAAAAATTAAGACTAAAAACCTCCAGAACGTGATATTTCCTATCATTTTTTTCTTGGCTGTCATGACATATCACGAAGTAACAGATTTGATTACCTGGGCTCGTGTAAGAAGATACAAGTCGAGCTCAGCGGTACGTGACTGGCGGCTGGGGGAGGTGAAGCGGGGAATCATGGTATAGTTTCTAGGAAAGAGAACGCGAAGCTATCGAAAGGGGGGATTCTGGGATAGCTTCATTGGGGTTGGGTATCGTTGAGGTTATGTGTTCGTTGTTGAATGCGAGAGGGGATCACTGATTGGTTCTTTTGAAGGTGGTGTGATTTTATAAGGTTTCGTGATTGGTTATTAACTAAACAGGCATCCTTCGAAACCCAATGATTGGCTAAAAATGAAGGGGACGCCGTATCCCAAAAATTACCGCCACAGTTCGAGTTATTTCAGTGTAGGTTTTCGTCAGTTGGAGTTATTTCATCTTCTAGTTGGAGTTAATCAAGGTTGTAGTCCATAGGAGGGTCAGAATTAATACAATTGGGGGAATCATATGTGTTTCGTAGACTTCAGGTTAAATAAGCCATTATAAAATCCAGTAAGGATAAATTTTCAGCCATAGCAGCAAATTATCCACCCTTCGTTAGTGTTCGAGTCGTGGATGATTTCTACCGGAAATTTGTCCAGGTAACTTCTTTTTAGAGAAAAATATGCCGTTTAATTTATTTCCCTGGTATAAGTGAAGTGTTAAAATACTACATTCTTAGGAATCTGCAATCTTGGTTATGAAAATCTTGATACAACCGAGCAAGGATAAATTTGCAGCCATAAGCAGCCTCCAGCACTGTGGGGGAGATTTACATCAATTGAAGGTAACCAGCCTTAGCGAGTCTTTCATCGTCGATGGTTTTTTACCGGAAATTTACCCAGGTAAATTCTTTTTCAAATATTTACCCCGTTTTTTTAATTTTTCTGGCGTAAGTGGTTCAAATACGAAAATAATTTGGGAGTCCGCCATATTGGTTTACTTGACCGTCCGAGGAAGGGCTTCGAAGTGCACGTTTTTTGTGTTTTCGATTCATCGATTTAAAATGGTAAACATACTTTCTCCAACTAATGCCAATGCCAATTACTTTGGAACCGTTATTTTCCGTTCACCGGTATTGTTCTCTGTGCGTCGTTAACAAATTTCCATCTAGTGTTATTAACTCTTTCATCATCCCGAGTCATCAGTTTACGATGTTACTATGTTTTTGTCAAATCTAATTGTGATAATTTCACCAAGAACGATATTGCGTGGCATTTTCTGCGAATGCTACGCTATCAGTTTGTTTTTCGATGACACAACAGTCATGAATTATCATCGATTATTATCAAAAATCCACGAAAAAATACGTTCTCGGGTTTTGTCTATTTTTGTGAATTGATGGAATTACATTTAGGAATGAAAGGGATTCGGCGAATATGCTGGGACATAAATAATCAAATAAATATATGAAGTGATCGAATGGTCGAATAACGTCTTTCGAGAAGTGAGTTTAGACAATAGAATGGTCGAGAAAAAGTCATACAATTCATACTGAGTCTTGTATTAACTCAGGATTTTTGAATAATATCGTAAATGCTTAGCGCTTACAGTAATCTGAAACGTGAAGTGATGTATGAGCGGTGTACCCTTTCATCCATACTCTGTTCAGGAAACTTTCCGATTCCCTCATCAGCCTCCGCTACTTTGATATATGATATTCTTGTATCTATTACTAGTAACAAAAGACGAAATAAATGTAGCAGTAAAGTAATGATTTCAATTAATAGGACGATAATACGAATTTAACGGGAAAGAGCTTGTCATGTGAATGCCTTCAGAAATGATTCCCGCGATAGCTTTGGAGTTAAATTCATTAAGTAGCGCGGAGAGACCAAGAAATTTGGTTTGGTGAAACTAAAACATAGATTCACGTAACATCGGAATGGTATTCGAAGAACATGTGGTGGAATTCTTCCGTTCATATTGAGTTTAGCGTTTTAATCATGGATTTAGAATAAATATTCCATACATTATTTTGTTGTAGTCGGAAAGCCAAATATATAGGATTCAAAATTGCTTTGTAAGCTTATTTTTGCCAATTTTGTTGTAGTAGTCATTTTCATCCACACAAAAATGGATAATTCATTGATGACAAACTCTTTGAAATCCGATTAAACATTTTGTTTCTTTGTGCTTCTGTGAGAGAGAATAATTTGGTTTTCGGCAATCTCATTCAAAAGTCATTTCTGGAATACATTGATAGGGTAATTATAAATATAACTTTGCATCTGTTAGTACAGATTTATTGATTTTGTTTATTTATTTAGCATTAGTCCGAAAACAGCACTTCGAACTTTACATCGGACATTGAAATAACAATTGGACAATTACATACAGCCAAGCCCTAGATGGAGGAATAACCACCAGGGCGGGAATCGAACCCGCGACCTTTGGGTTGGCAGACCAGGACGTTATCCCGCCGCCACCGGGGCCGGCCAAATGATGATGTAGGAATGTATGAAGGCAACACAATTTGTGTAGAGATATCGTTGTGTAATAATGCTTTTTATTTCGAGTATTATCATGTAAAAGTAAGTGGTTATTGTTAAATGAATTTTACCTTTCATTTTTCGGATTGTGACTTCTAAATTTTTTACTTGTCGATAAAACTATTTTGTAGCATTCAAAAAACACAACAAAGTGGAAATTTCTTGGCAGTGTTTGGAAAAAATTGAAGGTTTTCTCTAAGCTGACGATTTAATGATCGGAATCTTTTCGTTATCGATGAATGATACGTGAACCGTGCTTAATATGAGGTAAATGCTATATCCTAAGAATACTCCCGCCATTCAATTTCTCAGTCACCGTGATGTAGATATATCCCAGGATGTGTCTTATTGTGTGGGTTCAGAGAAAAATATTCAACTCTCTACTGCCAATGAGACACTATGGCGTCTTATGAAGGAGAAGAAAAGGGGGAATGAGTGAAAGTGACGAAAACATTTTGGTTGGTCATCAACAGCGGGGCATCGCTTAGCGAGAAGCGTTTCGGAAGGGTGTCGTCACTTCGGGTGGGAAGTTAAGTTAGGGACGTTCAGTGTTTTGCTCCAATGGGTTGGTAGGATGCAAAGGAAGTATTTTTCCTTCATAAACGTAATTAATATTTTGCATTTTCTATCAAAATATATTTCTTGTTCTCAAAAATGAATGCATTATCGAGAAAAGTACGTTCCTGTAATAAATATAACGTTATGATAGAGCTTAATAATCCTGGTCGTATCCTCTGATAAATTGTCGCGACGTCGTGCTTTATGACAAAATACGTCGATCGAGTGGCGGGGGAAAAAGGTAGGGTTTCCTGAGGTCGGCAGATCTTTCATCGATAATAATCCCTGCCAACCAGGATACAACGTAATTTATCTTAAAAAAGGGACAACCCCCAACCTCTCCTGTGAGGCCAATACTGGCCGACATTTCGGGGCAACGCAAAGGTGATCTCATAAGACCGTGTGTTATGCGAGCACCTTCGTTCCTTTCATTTTCGAAATAGATCTTAGATTTTGTAACATCAAACATTCGTGTGAAGTCGGTATTATGGGGTAATTGGTCATATATTTATCAGAAATTACCAAGTATTAATTTGAGCTCTTCTTAAGTGTTTTCAGTCGGGAGTTATTTATGTTCTTAGAATACGCGTCGTGGGTGGTCAATAAACACCAATCGACAACCGAACTGAAATTCATAGGGATTTATTTTCTTCATATAGATTTTTGAACCGAAGTCAAATGAGCCACACGTGACTGTGTTGCGTTTACATTTACTCACATCTAATGTGAATGTAGTTCAATATTCAGCGAACTGATGAAATATTAAATTGTAGAATTTAATAAATGAGAGTGATTAAAATATATGATTCATTTTACCTAATATAATGTTCCTTTGTGCATCTATTGTGTTTTAACAAATATAAATTTCATGGAAGCGACATTTTACGAATTCCGTGTCGTAAAGTACGTAAAGTCCGATCAACTACAGATGAAAGGTACGCATTAAGGTAACCAGAGCTTTTAAATTTATTAATTCCGAAATGCTGACAGTGTGAACAAAAATGACACACTTCCGGTATCATTGGTGTCAATGCGTCGTAAGGCGTCAGTCGAGGAATGAGGTGAACGAAGGCACAAAGGTGCCCATTTTTAACGACTATGCACCCGCAAAATTCTATAACTGCGCGGGAAAAAACAATTCGGCTGCAAACAGCTTAATTTAATTTTCAGAGAATGCGTTTCAAAAACGTTCCTAAAGTATGTCAGGATACGAGAGTATTTAGCATATTCGAAATAATCTTATAAACGGAAGGGGGAAAGTTGATGTCCATCACGCACTCCTGTCGTCGGGACGAACGATGATAAATATCGATACCCTTCTATGCTCGGGACCAATAGGCGACTGCCCTCTAAACGGCGCATCATAAGCATCGGTGCATCGGCATTCAGGAATCGACGCGGTTCCGTCTTCTTCCGCATCGTCCCTTGTCATCGTCTCCCGCCCTCCCTCCCACTCTCCCTTCCGCTGTGTCGAGTGCCTCGCCTCCTCTTCCCGATCCCGGGTGGCCTATGACACTGGCTCAGCCGCCTCGCCCCGCTCTTCTCGTTATTTATGGCGCAATAAATTCGGGGCCGCCCCCTCTTATCAGGCGAGCGCATGCTGCGTCGGCGGGGCATCGCTGACCCCTTCAAAAAGCTATTGTCGCCTCGCGTCGCGTCATTGTGCCTGTGTGCGTGTGGTGTCCTTCGGGTGGGACTGAGGAGGAGGCAAAAATTGTGCTTTTGTACGTACGTATGTACATGTATAAGCGATGTGTTGGTTGTTTGGAGTGAGTGAGGGTGAAGGGGGTGGGACGGGCTTACTCTCCTAGGAAACGTGTGGGGAATAGGAGTATTGGAGAGATTGTCTCTCACTGAAAAAAAATGTGTTCCTCGAATTTCCCGGTTCTCTCCCTGGGTGATAAAAACCTCGCGTGGAAAGAATAAAATGAGAAGAAAAAAATGAACGACAATGGTTTTCCAGGAGATAAGCGATCGTCGTTTCATTTTACGCTTTCGGCGCCGTAGGTCACCGAAGTGTGACGCGGGTGACTACGTGTTTACCTCCCGACGAGTTTACGGTAGTCGGGATCCGTCTTAAAGTCGGTGATTGTGAATATCGTATTCATTTCAAATAAAAACGATTCCATTACGTACAGATATTAAGATGTATTGTCCTCCACCAATAAATACCATGGACAATGCTTGTGAAGGATAAAATTTTGTTTACTCCCAAAGCGTTTCCAGCCCGTGCTGCATTTTGGGAAATAAATATAAGCCCATAGTTCCAAAGTTGAAAGGGCTTACTTTAGTGCTGAAATGGCGTGGGATAGCCAAGTCTCGCTTCTTTTCGTGGTGACGCGGAAAACGGAAATTGAAAACCGGGAATATTCTTTAAAATATTAGGAAATTTTATCAATCGATGTTCATAATCGAGGTGATGAATTCCATGGAGATAACTCTTTGGCATAAGTGCAGGGATTGCTGCATGCAAATATTATTTTTTTTCTCTTTCAGCTTTTGAACTTATGGCCTATACGTCGAATTTTGCAATTTACAAAAAATGAACTTTTTTGAAGCGAATATGATATTTCCTTCAATAGATTAGTCCATTTATTACTTATATTCGGTAAAAGTTACACTATTTATATATTATGACTAAAAGGAACGATTAGAATTGTTTAAAATGTTGCATTTAGAAAAAAAAGTTTTTGTTGTTTTTAGAGTTAAAAGAGCATTTTTAGGCATTTGGGTGTTCATCAATTAAACATAAAAAGTAAAGGAAATTTTTCGATAACACTATTCGAAACTCTTGGGATGTTTTTGATGAACACATTATTGAAATACATGGAAGTAAACCGGTCATCTACGTGTACTTTACAGGTTTTTTTCCCAAATAAGGATTTTGTTGTTTAAAATCTTAAAACAATGGAAATTTTCTTTTGGTTCATAAATGTGAAATTTAGACTTTCGGTTTTGAAGCTGAGATAAATAGAGTTATTTGGCACAGAAAATAATTAAGTTATTTGATGCGCAGCCAATGTGCTAAGTTATTGGCGTAGAAATTCACATTGCTAGAAAATAAACACCTGTTACACTCTCATATTGTGAAACTTGATGAAAATTACTTTGCATGTTTGCATGATTTTATTTAGTTAATTTCCCTCGTATTTTTTTGATCAACAGGTCCAGGTCAAGAATATGGAGGCATCAATACGTAATAAATCACCATTAGAATGTCGGCAGAACAGTAAGTAATCATTAATTTTTCACTAAATAACCTTTTTTGGTGACTATGCTTGGTCAGAATCTGCAGGTGTTGTCACACTAGCGGGTTTCCTGTGAATGGATGGCGGTACTTTCATAGTTACATGTATCATTTATGTATTATATACACATATACGTTTATACATATACTTTCCCTTTTTCTTTGCTCAATTAATTAATCCTTCCTTGAAAAGTAAAATTTAATGGCATAATGAGGGAAAAAGTATAAGTAATTAATTGAATTTAGTCCATTGGAGTAAAATTTTCGTCCATGCCAAATGAAAAACGAGTTTAGAAAAATCTGTTACCGTTTGAATTGAAAAAGGCGTCCAAGTCATGCCTTTTATGTTTAAGAGACCTTCTGCCCATTTCTCTGTATTTACTCCAGTGTTATGAATAGTTACACAGACTAGGTAGCTGCAATATTATTAGAATATTTCCATCGTGTGGTTATTTCAACGATTTCCCGTACTTTATGCCGATAAAGTGCAGTAATGAACATATTTACATAATTTCTGCATATTTCGAATTCAGGATGTGATACTGTTTATTTATTCTTTATTTATCGATAAAATTTAGTTAATAATAATTCAAGCATACATTTTGGCGAAAAACTGTATGAAATAATTAAGTGGGATTAGAAATACGTGTCTCGTTTCTCAATGTTGTAGGAAATATTGTGTCATGGTCACAGGATTTTCCAAACATGTATTTTCATGTATACCTCGGTTGTTTATGTGATGGGCAATGGGTAATAGAAGATGAACTGGTATAATAATAACAATAAAAAAAAGAAAATAAAAAAATGAGGGATGAGTTGTAGACATGAGTCAGCAGGTTCATCACGAAAACTCATAATTTTTTTTCAAAACCATTAAACGTAGAATTTAGCTGAGCGTTATTGAATAGTTTCAATATTCCATGTTTTTTCCACCCTTCAACAGGTATCCTTTTCCTCCGCACCCCTTTTCCCATAAATCGCCGGAGCAACGGGCTCCCCCCTTGAGCTTTTGGGCCTTTGTCTGGTTTTGACCATAAATTACGGGAGGGGGGCGGGAGCAATTAGCTCGTCTCCCATCCCGTGTTGTACTGTAGAGTCGCCGTAAAGATAGAAGGGAAAGACGAAACTACGAAAGGCAAACCGCTTCGAAATGGAAACGTTTTTCGTTTTACTCCCGGAGGAGGAAGCCGGCTGCCGGCCGGGAGAAGTCGGCATTAAATACGACGAATGACTTTTACGACTGTATCACTCCTCGACTTTCGTTCCTTTAATAGCCTGGAAGACGTCTCCCTCTTGCATCCTTGTAGCTCCAATGCCGCGTGATGAAGTATGGAAAGGTGAAATTAAAAAATCTTCAAAATATGATCTCTCCCCTGTCAGGTTGGTTTTCATTGCCAAACAATGGCTCCATAAACGAGGCGGTTAGAAGCTTCACCGATGTAACCGGTCTCTTCCAAGACATAAAGGGGCGAAAGGGAAATGGAAAATACCATAAAAACGAATCGTCGCCAATAAAACTTCAGGTCTAGGTAGTAGACCCTTTGCAGACTTCGAGGGAAGTTTTTGAAAGCCAATGGGGTTTGTTCTCCTTTTGTCTTTGACTGTTTTCTATTTTCGGCATGCATATTCTGCCGAATTTTCCTCGGTAATTAGCTCGCCATTCAGTCGAAATTATCGGTTGTGGTTAATCCCTTGTTATTCATTCCAGGAGGTAAGACAATCGCTAATTTGCCATTTCAGAAATGTATTAATTCACTTTCCTTTCCTTGTGATTGAACTACCAAATAGTAAAATTACATGTGTTGTGAAAAATAGTCACGTTAGTGAATGAATATAAGAATTGTCGTCGTGTTTATAGCATAAAACGTCAAAAAAGGGCGCTCAATATTTTGTTCTTTTAATATTTAGGGAGCACAACCACCTTTTTTCATTGAAGGAAAAAAACTGGTTCCTACTTCTTTGATTGCAAAAGGTTGGTTTACCCCCGAAATAAAAAACTAAATCTTGAGTACCATTTGAAGAAACTGACTAAACACAGCAACGTTTCATAAACTCACCCAAAAAGACACAACCAGACATCCTGTACTGCAGTTAAACGTTCTTCAATTCCGCATATTTTCTGCCACCCTTCATCCCGTCCAAGATGTATTGTATAGGAGCGTGCCTGCACAATACACCCATCTTTCTTGTCTCCTTTGGATTACTCCCAACAGTCCTCTCTCCTCTCCTGACGTGCCTAGTGCTTCGTTTGTTTTCCTTTCCGTTCGTGCGTGTACCTACATGGCATGCATGGCATTTAATCTCTTAAAAGTCAAAGCTATCCAATTCATTTGTCAGATGAGGATCTTTATAGAGTTGTAAATCGAGTAGCATGGATGGCTTTTGCCAAGCTGAGCCAGAGTGAAGGAGGATTGGACGAATATTTGACCCTCAATACCTGCGTTGGTTTTCTGATAATTGTTATACCTATCATAGAAGTAGATAAAATGAAAACATTTAAATTCCTCGAAAAGTATCGAAAACATCGGAACTGAATTACTAACCAAAACTAACGGAACGAATGATTGCAAAGTTTTGAAAGTTTCCCGTTACCTCCAAAGTTAGCACTCTTACCTTCCAGACAGGCGCTCACCCACCCTTCGGCACATGCCCTTGCGGCGGCTGGTCCTCACCAGCTGGTTTTGTGTATAGGTATAGAGGTGGAAACAGATCTGTGGTTTCGCGATGTTATTTTATATTAACAGGTTTCAAAGTCATTACATAATACAGCGTTCCATCAGGTCGAATCAACGAACTCGTGTGTGATAATCAGAGTAGAAATTTTATTCTAATAATTTTGCTTAACTTTGTATCGTTCTCTTCTTCGAGTGGAACAAAACTTAATTAGTCGCACCACGCTCTTACCATTTTGATACAACGCCGGAAAGGTTGGCCTGCTTTCCGAGCTTTCGTGAAACGTTAACAAATGAAAGTGGGTGGTTTATAGTTTGGAATACCAGTGAAAGATTCTGAACGCTAAACAATACGTGGGACCATTCGAAAATATTTTATTCCATCAGGTGTAAACAACTATGTTGTGAAAAATTGGTGGAGTTTCAACCTAATTGTAGTTTTTTGTGACGCCGGAAGGAATTAAATTTCAAATGACTGTTTTGCCACACGTAAGTCAAATGCATTTAGTAACTTATTGTAGGTTCTGCAATGCCAAATTATATTATTTCTCACAACGAGGACAATAAATAATAATAAAAATATAATTAAATAATAATTAAAAAATATTATTATTGAAAATAATAATATTTTTATTTTCTTGAGATACTTATACTCAAAATCTTATCTCAAACCCGTGAGTTCTTAAAAGCCATTCAGTCCTGTGATAACACATGTACATTTCCTTATCGAACTTCGAACCAGCGATTAGAGAGCGACCATATTTCCCACCGGCCTATCCGAATCGGTACAATCTGTGAGCTATATGTAGGTTTTTGTAAATATATGGAAGTTTAATGAAATACATAATTTCGCTACAAATGAAAAGAAGTAGAAGATTGAAGACATTAATTTCTCATTGAAGCATTACCGCCCGAACGGCTTCATCTCGTCCATGTACGACGCCTCGTTTCTTGTTCATCCTTTGTAAGTGGTACAATACATTGGCCCTCATAAAATCCCACTAGGAGGAAGAAATGACCGTATCAAGAAGCGGTTATCAGAAAGGAAGTACCCCAAGCGTCCAGCCCAGGTGGTTGCAACAATGCCATTATGTCGAAAATTTAAATTACGTGAATATGTTAATGGCATCAGTAGTAAGTCTTTGTTCACATAAAACCCGCAAGTTGTCGAAAGTTCGTGTGCCATGGAGTGTTAGGAAAGCAGTCCTAATAAAAACGGAGATAATAATTATTAAAGGAGTAAATTGTAAAGTCTCTTACTTCTAGTTTTGTGGTCGCGAGTGTAATTGCATTTTTGGTGTTGAATTTGTAGTTACTTCAATCGAGAAATGTCTACGTGTTTCTAGGGGCGCTCATCCCAGATTTGGACTTGTTCATAACAATTGCAATGATGTGATAAAAAAGTTCTTATTGTCTTTTTGTGCGTGGTGTTATATAGTATACATATAAATATGGAAATAAAAATTTATAAATATATATAATAAATATACATAATATATAAAATATTATACAAAAATATATATAATATTTATATGTATAATATATATAAAAATATAATAAATATTAAATATATATGTATATTCCATAGCATTTCCCACGTTTGCTTTTCAATAAACTTTGAGAAACAGCCTTAAATATCTTATGAGCATGACGAGAATTTCAGAATATCTATTTGACTCAGTTGTCAAGCGCGCCCGCCTGAAAAACCAAAAGGTTTTGATTTTGAGTCTCGCTTAGAACTTTGGTGTCATCGGTTTGGCCTCTAGTACGTTTTAAAAAGCGAAGGCTTCTGGATACTGACACAGGGTCGTAAGTACCGGACGACAAGAAAGAAAAATGACACTTAAAAAAATATTGAAAACTTTGATGTGTCGTAAAATTTATCTCCTCCTCGAGAACACTCCTCCCTTGATACCTTGCCGCTTTGTCCCCGTCCTCTTTCTGCACACTTATTCAGGCTTTTTTCCTCTTCTTCGTCTTCCTTTGTCGACGTCCCGAGGCCCTACCTTCCTTCTTCCACTCCTGCATTCCTTCCATCCCGCCTCCAAGGTCCACTATCAACTCCGCGGTCCCTTCCGGTTCCTCAGTCGGAGTAGACGTTGATTTACTCCTCCCCAAATGGGATGCATCCTTCCTCCTACTGCCTCTCGAATAATGGGCTCCCACATCTCCCCATCCCACGCCCATAAGGCCGGGGTGTTGTAATTCCTTCAAGATTGGCAAAGGTGGTCGATTATCGAGAGGTTCGAGGGGGAGATCTTCATGGCGTAAAAAGTGACTTTTCGGTCTCCTCCCACGAATTTTACGATGGTTTAGCTCCGACTGGGGTCCTCCGTAAATGCTTGGATGGTCTGTGCATAAATTCCATTAACCTTTGAATAGAACACAGGGTTCCGCTGAGGCTAGTGTTGGAATTCACGACAGGTGTATAATGACATGTGGGGTTTTCAACTTCGAACGCTCTATCAATTTCACGGTTATTGCGTTAGACTATGCTTACTAATTAAGAAAGCAATATGAACATATAGTTTCAATAATTCAGCGCAGATAATAATTCCCCGTTTTGATAATTTTAGTCTTGATATTGATTCCATAATTTACTTGTATGTGAAAAAAGACCAAAAAAGATGCATATTTTATTTTTATTTAATACCAGGATGAATGGATACGTGGATTCTTCAAACTTATGTGCCTATAAATTAAAGACAAATTGCAATCTCTAACTGGCCTCTTAGCCTATCGGATAGAACGTCCGGCTGAGGACCTGGAGACCCGGACTTAAACTTAAGGTGATGCACCTGGGCACACACAAGCTATGGAATTTTTTTATTACCAGACCTTGGTCGCTGTTGGAACAATGAAAGGAATCATCCACGTCTCTTCCTTAACATGCGAGTTTCACGTGTCTTATCTCATTAGTGCACATTCAACTAAAAAACAAACTTGATGTTTGTTTTTTTCTCTGTAGTAAAAACTCGACCAACGTCTTCACTTAAGGAGAAAAATAATGTGATTATGCAGTCAAGCTTCGCTTTTTTGTAACACATATCTTATAAATGTCTTTTAATGTGTGAAAAATCGATTATTCACAAAAATGAAATTATTCTCCTAACCAGAAATTATGTCTAAATAGCGCTAAGCGTACTCAGGCGAATTTCTCATTCTTATTTCATTTCATTTCGCGGGGCGCTACGGTTTGTAGTATAGTTTTCCTAAGCAGTTTAAAATGGAGGCGAAGTAAATGTTTTTGAATACAGGAGTTTATGCGTTAAGGAATTTAGATATTTTGTACAAAAATAAAATATATAAATAATTATTTTGAATCCGTTTTGAAGCGTTGCCGAGCTGATATAATATTTCTCCTTGTTTTTGTTTTATATATTATGTCTCATCGTAATGGGTTATCTATTTAAGGATTGATTTGTAGTAGTTATTATAAGTATCCTGTTCTCTGCCACACTGTTCATTCCCTCATAGGTCCTTTCACGGGCATTTTTCATTACATTTCTCGTAGTTAATCCTAGGCCTCCTTTAAAATTCTTCTTCTCCATTTTTCCATCATTTATAGTTTTAAGTTACTACTTGTCGTGACTCAGGGTGTATTCAATTAGTTTCTACACTTCTTCTTGTTAGTGCCCTCCATAGTTTATACTCTCCATCCACTCTTCGAAGTACTTAATTTAATACTCTATCTATCCATCATTTTTAGCATTCTTTTCTAACAGCTACCTAATGAAAAAATCGCCTTTAAAAAGGATTTTATGTTTGGAGCGGTAAAATTCTACTAGCTAAGCTATATTATTAAATATAAATTCAGGAATGCAGTATATAATTTGGATTTTTAATTATTTGCGACTTGATAATTTTAAGATGGAAATATTTGTATACTGTCAGAGCAAGTACACATAATTCAATTTGATTTCCTGTCCACCTAATCTTTTTCGTGGGCCAGTAGGCTACTCGAATAAGGCTCGTCGAACTGCGTTAAAGAATCAGAGAAATTAATTTTGAAAGGTGGTGAATTGGTTCCATAGGAGGAGAGGAGGATTTCCCTCTGAAGTATAATGACCTATGGTAATAAGGTTCCCGTACTGTGACCATCCATAACTGATATGTCGAGGTTAACAGAATACTGTGAAGGTCTACTCTCGGTTTTACCTGTAGCGCTTTGATTTCGTAAGCAAGGATGTATTATCTTTTTTGAGAGGAATACTGGTTTCACCTAATCAGGGTAATTTCTAAATATATCCTTGAGAGGGATACCATATTCAATGGCTGATAGAGGACTTAAATCTTGAAGCACTAATCAATGACGATTTATTGATATGCAAAAATCTCTCGAGTTTCTGATGTTTTAATACGGTATTGGTAGCATAAAATACAACACTGGATTTACAAATTGCGGGGCCTTGGTGAATTATTCCTGTGAGGAGTCTGAAGATAATACTCAAAGAAAAATATTGATTATTCATGATAGTCGGATAGTAATTACCATTGCAATCATCTTTTTTGCATAAAAATGGCTGCACATTACGAATTCCGAACTTTAAGGATGTACCTTGTTTGTTTCCATTCCCGGCTTAGCAATTTTTAATGCCAACGAAATGTCTTCGTGCCGAAAAATAATCTCCCATTCTGTGCAAGATCCGATGAAAAATATCCCCGGTTTGATATTTCAATGAAATGTTTTGTGTTTTTTCAACTTTGCACCTCATGTTACAGTGGACTTTTCGGCAGCTTTATGGTTTCAACAATTGACTACACCGTGCTTACTGGACATTCCATGTCAATATTTACTCAAGGTTAATAAATGGTGATTGTTAAGCTTGCTTGGCACGCCTTTATATCGAGGAATAAAATTGAAAAAAATACACCTCCTGAAAACATCCGATTGATGTTCGATGAAAAAACATTTTCGACTCGTACCCGCTCAAGAGAAAACATTGGTCAACTTTGGGCCGGAACCTAGGATCGTAAAAGCCGCTATCGGACACTCATGATCTATTGGGGCAACGTGAATGTGTTTGTGCACCGCGGCGTACATCTTATCTCCAAGTCTCCTTTCCGGCCTGAAATGTCTTCCTTATCTACACGCTCTGTAATTTCAGTTTCCTCCCACAAAGCGTGTATTTTTTATAGTAGACACTTAATTTCTCGCCTGCACGGAATGGTCATGATACAGGGGTCTTTACGACCGGTGGACACTTGTAAGTGTAACGATACAGGGTATGAATGCTGGGGCGATCCTGTTTTATCCCTTTGCTCAACCGAAGGGGAGTCGCTTAGCTTGAAGGTATTTCAATACTACCCCCATTCAGTCACCACAGCATAGCTTAAATAGTATCCAGTCACATATTCCCATAATTTCATATTTATACCAGTTGAATTTACATTAACGTCATCAATGGCTCACAGATATTATCTATTCCCTTTGTAAATAATTAGCGAACACCCGATTGCAAGTAATTTATTAGGTAATCTGCCGGCTAAGGTAGTTTTATTGATGGACACAACTACCAAATAAAAATTTGTGACTCCTAACATAATACAACCCAGCAACCAACTCTACATCAGGTCCTTCTTCATCTCTGTGTACCTCCTTACTCCCGTCATCCCGTCCAACATCCCTATCCTGCCCTTTGCTCGTTTTCCTAACATCTATTATCAGCCCTCTACTACAGTCTTCAACATCCCACTGCCGATCAATACGCCATTCATTTTTCCTGCCCCCATATGATTTCGCTCGACAAACCCCTCCTGCCGCCCACCATCCCTAGTACTTCCTCATTTGTTTTCCTTTCGGTCCATTTCACCTGCAGCTAGTAATTATTCGTTGTTAATGAAACTATGTAAACTTTAACTCTGATAGATTGGAAGAAGCGGTGTTTAATTATGTGAAATAATTATTTATGCAAGTAATAACATGTGGTATCAGCAATGTGTCTGTTTTGGTTATCCTTTTTCATGACGATTGTTAATAATTTCGAAGCCCTAGATGCTTGTCTTACTCACTAAACTCTCATTACTTACTAAGTTAAGCAGATTAAGAAATACTTGAACCATTATACTTAACCGTCTAGATTTTTTGTACACATTCAAATAATATCAGGTCGATAGTTTTTTCGTGTGTTTATAGGGGACTTCTCTTCCAGTTATCGTTACCATAATCATTCATTACCTATTAGGATATCTTTATCCCTAGGGAGCTATGAGGATAATTTATACCCGGTATAATTGAATTTTAGAATCTGACAGTGACTGAAGGTAAATAAGCACTAAAAAAAGCACAGTTTCCTTTGTAATTACTTGCTGATTAATTACCTATTAACTGCCATTATAGTCGAAGGTTATTATTTCACATGTGGGTAATGATTCGTGTCCGTGCTGATGGCATTGATGTGATTTGCTTGATTATGTTAACGCTGAAGAAAAATGCTAGTTTGTCTTTCTGAATTTTACCCGGAATTTCGGGCACAAATTTTATTGTAGGATTGAATGAATTTTGTACAAAAAAACATGAGCCCTTTCCAAACCGTGGTCTGAACTAATATCCGATTGTACTGGTGCTAAGACTTAATATTTTTCTCAGTGCATGTGTAAATAGAGGTTAAAATTCACTCTTGATATGACAGCAGAAAAATGCCGTGTTAGTTGTATTTTACTTCGGAAAATGCAATTCTAATGTACGTTTTCTCTGGCTTCCAATATTGAAGAACCAGAAGTGCATGGGGCGGGAAATCCTAACAGAATTGTTGAAAAGCTCAATTTTCCCAGATATTTTTTTTTCTCTTCACGTGAGCATCTTTTTAGTCAGGAATCAATTCATCTCAGGACGTCTTCATGTGCGGTCTGTATCATATAATTCTTCCGGGTCTATTTATGGGCTTCTATCTGGATATGAAATTCAAGAATCCTATCATGGCTGGAAATCCATTCTTGCATGAAAGTTCTCTTTTATCCGGTGCTTTTCGACGCGCGAAGTATTTGCCTTTTCAGACGCCTCAATCGATCGCCACCACAAAATTCAATGCGGGAGACTTAACTCGAACGCAGTTTTTGTTCCATCTGTTCCCGTTTAATTTCACCGGTATGTTTAATTCTAAGTATCGGTCAAGCATTATTTCACTAAAGGAGGTTAGGCCACTTTTGTTTTTTCTTTGGTGGGAAGATTCAATGAGGGAGCTTGAAGAAACGTCTCTTTCATGGAGAAAATAGTCATACTATGAAAATGTTAGAACCGTCCTGCTTTAAAAGAGGAGCAATAAGCAATCGACTGTTTTCGTAACCACCGAATCGGTTCTGCGAGCAAATGTATGTTGAGGTCACCAGTCTTAAGCTGATGGTTCCTTTAAAGTCTAGGTTTGGGTGAGGGTGGGAGTTTATGCGAAATAACGGTTATCTCACACTGCTTCGGACTTTTCTTTCGAGCTTTTTCCAATGCGAAGTATTCTATTTGAATGGCTACGAAAACTTACGATTTTCCATTGGCCAGTCATGTCAGTTAAATGATAATTTTCAGCAAAATAACAACTTAATTTTGCTTTTCAATGTACGTAAATATGGTCATTGAACACAGTAATCAATATTTATAATATGGTTAGTTGTAACGAAAAACTTTTTTCTCTCCCAGTACCCCGATTTATCATCGTATGAGTACCGATATCAATCTGAAAATATGACGGTTTGGAAACGCACAATCCCGCTTATATTGCGAAATTCATATCACGTTTTAAATATTTTTATAATACTTATGAAGTAGGTCATAGCGTTACGTTACGATGCTAATAAAGCTAAATATAGTCCACCATTGATCAAGGGCCTTAGAAAAACTGAATCGAGAAAAATATTATTTTACTGAAATTAGAACTTCCGGAGGTCAAATTGGAGTTTTAGTAGTTGTCGATGAGCATGGGGAAAACAAATTTTTGCCCGTGGTAATTTTATTTCGCTTAAATGTGCTTTGAATAAGGGATTGATGCTATTGTTTGAAGCGGATTTATAAAATTTGTTTTTGGAATAATCGTAGTTATTGCGTATATCATTTCAGAAGGAGATATGTTTTTTCCCAGTTCAGATATTAAATAAATCCGCGTATGACGGTGAATCCTGAAAAGTTGATGCTAATGAGCAACCGTCAGAGGTTTGACCAGAAGTGAAGATAAACATTCATATCAATTTCCTGTGTTGAAGGGAGTACGCCTCACTGCAATGAATGACAATCAGGGATGTATATTTTAAATGAAGTGATGCCCTTGAATAATAACCATTCAGACCTGTGGTTTTACAACCCCGTGTTAGCATGCTGAGAGTGAATTATTTCATTGAGTCCATATACGTATGTGCTCGTACACATGTTACAGGGGAGGAATTCTGCATTTTCATGCTTAAAGTATGTCACAAAAGGTATACATCAAAGGCGGGTGCTTATCTTTATCAAGAAATGGCCGATTGAGGTTGGATATTGTCTGGTAGCCATTTATTGAAGTTTATATCAACAAATAACGATTAATACCGGCGTTTTTTCCATGCTAAAATACGGCAACGCCTTTGATCTCAGCTACTCAATTTCTGCATTACATGTATCGCGCATAAGGAGTTTTTTTGTACAAATTTGATGTTTTCCTCTACGATTCAGTAAAGATCGTTACGTTCCTCGTGCATATTACGTGGAGGACACCATTATATGTAGACTTAGTTGTGTAATCATCTGCAGAAGTGAACCGCGGAATCACTCTCCACCAAATGGTATCATCGTCCAAGCACTCTTGCCATTTGAAACTTCACGCCTAGAGATTTATTGCACAAAAAATCCATGATATTTTATGAAATTTGAAGTTGGGACGGAACACCCAAAATTGAAATCTTTCGGGACCCGTTCCATTTATCACAATGGAAATGTCATTTCACTTATCGAACTTGCATGAAACTGATGGGAGGCTGTGTTAACGTTTCTGTGCATAACGTATTTACTATATGTTGTGAGAATGCCTTCTTCTGTAAATAAATTTTAAACGTATTTCGGTGTACTCAAATTGTTGTGATGTACAATAAATTAGAGGAAATAATTGCGGTTATAAAGATATAAGATGACTTTTTAGAAAAAATGAATGAAAGAATGAAAATAAATGGACAGATGTAATAGATAAAAAATGGGAACGTATCAAAAAAGGGATATCGAAAGCCTCAAAATGAGATTATTGAAATTATTAAAAGAAATAGGACAAAAACCAAGGGTCACAGACGAGATGATTAAGAAGATAAACGAGAGAAGGAATTAGCGGAAAAGTGCTAAACAATAAACTGAGACGAGAAACTGATACACGGTGCGGTACAACTTCCTTTTTTTATACGTTTTGCGTTAGAAAAAAGGAAGTAATGTTGCTGCATCCTGTAGAACCAAGTAAATACGTATTGTAGAACATACTGTACAAGAAGATAGAATTCACAAAGGGGGGTAGAAATGGCTTCACTGTAAGGAAAGGTGAAAGATCCATCAGGAAGGAAAAAGAGAAAATCCGGGCAAACTAATAAAGATGTGACTGGAAAATAATTAATAGAACAAAAAAGATTCAAGAGAAATGCAAAGAATAGATAGAGGATCTATATGGTAAAGGTATGACGCCAGCAAGTCTAGACATAGGAAGAGAATGTGACGTGGATGGGGATACTCAAGGGAATTTAAGGGACCGAAGGGTTTTATGAGCTGATTCCTAGCATTTATGAGAGAGGATTTCGTCCAGAAGATTTCGTTAGATCGAAGTTATTTCCCATTCCAAAAAAGGTGTGAACGTGGGGTTTGCGAGGTCTATGGAAAAATAAGTTTGATTCCTCACGGAGCGAAGGTGGTAGGTAGGATCATTAATAAAATATGGAGAGGTGGGCGTAAGATTAAGTAGGAGATAATCAGTTTGGGTTCAGAAACGGTAGAAGTACACATCATACCACAGCTGTGATATGGAAATCGATCTAAAGGAAGGAAATTCGTAAAATTTGTTAGATTTGTAGATGAGCATACTTTAGCTAGCTCGTCAGACAAGTTACAATAATATTCGGTTGCATTAGACAATCAGGATGAAAAGGTTTTCTAGGAGGAAGAAGGCGAAATTAAACGTCAAATTGGAGGCCAAATACTAGGACAGGTGGAACAGTTACCTGTTTTGAAAGTGTTTTGGACTAAGTTGGTCAAGTAGTCGGGACATCAGAAAAAGAATTCCATTGGCCAAAAAGCTTTCACAAGGAGTAGGAAATTGATGAAAGAGACTTGGAATGAAGAAATTAAATAAACGTAAGTGAAAACTTTATATATTTTTTAGGGAATTTTACTGTTAACGGTATTGAGGGATTTTTATTTTTAGAATAGATGGTTGTTGAGACTAGATGATAGGGGTAGATTAGAGGCTTTTGAAATGTAGGTGTGGAGAAGGATGGTAAAGGTGAAATGGCCGGAAAGGTAAGCCTACGAAGAAGTACTAGGCATGTAGGGGGAAGAGATGGAGGGAGAATTGTTGGTAGATGTCCGAAGGAGGAAAGGAAAGTGGTTGCATAGTATTTTGATTGAAAATCAAATTCTGAAGATTAATAGGACGATAAACAAGCGTGATTGGAGGAGGAAAAGGGTAGGAAAATTGGGCAGAATGAAAGGAGATAGAAAGCAATCGGAACTGAAGAACAGCTTGGTGTAGCGTGAGGTTTCAGATGGTGTCTTTTTGGACGGAGCTGATAAGTGTAGCGATGATCGGTCTCTGTCTATCCTAAATCTACCTTAAACAGTACATTACCTATAATAATAAGCAGCGTTGTGAATACCTATTATCTTTTAATACAGACAGTACCTAGTAGATATATTCATTTTATTTTTTTGACATGATTTCATTTATCGTACAATAAGTCACCTGAGAAAGTAATTTTTACTCTGGACGAAATTTTCGAAAAAGAATACTTGCTTTGCAGGTTCCTCTGTCGCTACACTACATTTTTTCCTTCCACTTCCTGCATGTTACAGTGTAGTTCTTTCAACAACCATGCTAGTGTAATTCCCTCTCTACATTATTTCATACCATCAATTTAATAACCTCAGAAATTCCCGCATATGATAAGTATTTATCCCCACGTGCAATGGAACAATTGCGAATGAGAAGAGAGGAAGTGGTCCCAGGGGTAAACACTCCGTATGTAGTCATGGACACAGCAGCACCTGTATCGATTGCACGGGAAAATAACAATCCTACCACCCACCTACTTCCAATTCTTCCCTTTCCCTAAGCATCGCCGATCTCCGGTGGGTATGCACGCTTCGAATTTCGCATCAGTTTCCGTTCGAAGGTGTGGGACTTACGAATGAGTGCCTTACAATCACCAATCAAGTGGGGACCAGAGAGCAGGGAGGCTAGGATGTGTAGGTGCAAGGGGAATTTTGAAGGGTAGAGGAGAGAAGGAGACGTGGGGAGATGTTACAGAGAATAGGAAGAATGAGGGGATGAGATATACAGAGAGAGACGAAGGGAGAGAATGGGAGAGGGAGTGAGAGACAAGAGACCCAACTATTGCACCTTCACAAAGGTCTTCTCTTTTCGCTATACGCTTTGGGGCACAAGGCAATCTTCCGCCTTTGTGTTGCCGCCTTGATTTGCCTCTCCCCTTCTTTCCCACTCCCCAGTCCAAGTCCACTTTCCATTTCTCCCAGTTCCTTTGCACTTATCCCCGGGGCAAACAGGGCGATATCCTTCTTGTGACAGACGACTGCCTACTTGGACCTAAACTATTCAGAAACCCCCAACCCTGGCTTTGCCATTTCTTCTCGTCTTCCCGTCTGGAGCCGGTTTTTGTCCTCTTCTTTTCCCACTACTTAATCTCGCTCTGGCGTCTGGGTTGGTCACTCGTGAGGACATAGATATAGGTAGGTTTGCTTTGTACTCCTTTGCTTTAGCGACTTTAATGGCAAATAAGTTAACAAAATTCCATTCTTTCACTCCGTCAAGTGTTAATTTTGCCTCATTAAATTTTACTTCGGTCTCTACACTTCTGTTGAAACGCCCTCTTTGAAATTAGTACAAATTCATTCTTTCTTTAATGCATCTTCGCTTGGCTGTACAGATTTCTTTGATCTAGATAATGCCTCACCAATTTTGATGGAGTGTACCAGAGGGGGCAATTCCGCTCCGATCATTCACCGACCGTTCTACAGGGTGCGTTCCGAAAGTAATGCAATTATTATTTTTTTAAAGTAATTTATTAAACGAATTTGCACAAACACTTAAAATTCTTCTGAATACTGTCCTTGGGCCTGTACACATTTTTTCCAGCGACTCTGCCATGACCGGTACGCGCCATGGAAGGCGTATTCGGAGACCTCTCGCAAGATCTTCGTCACGGCTGATTGGATCTCCTCTATGGACGAAAAACGGGTTCCTTTCAGGGCTGCCTTAATCCGAGGGAACAAAAAGAAGTCTGCTGGGGCGACGTCAGGACTATAGGGGGGGTGGAGCAGTGATGGCACCTGGTGTTTGGCCAGGAACTCGCGGACTCGTAGCGCGTTGTGGCAAGGCGCGTTGTTGCGCTCGAGTTGTCAGATAGCGGAGATACCTCTTTTCGGAGTTTCTCCGGCACATCCACGTAGTTGGCAGCATTAACTGTGTCTTTGAGGAAAAAATTCCATATGGACGACTCCTTTACTGTTGAAAAACACAATGAGCATTGTTTTCACTTTTGATTTGCTCATTCTTGCATTTTTGGGCTTGAGGGACTGGTCGGTGTACCACTCAGAGCTTTGACGTTTTGTTTCTGGGTCGTATTCAAAAACCCAGGTTTCATCGCCAATGACGACGTTGTCCAAATAATCAGGTTCATTTTCAAAACGTTGCAAAAGTTCACTTGAAATTTCCGCTCGGTTGATCTTTCGGTCGTCTGACAACACCCTGGGCACGACCTTGGCGCACACTTTTCTCATCGCTAAACCTTCAGTTTCAATGCAAAACACAAAATTAGACAGTAGTTCAGCTCATTGGCAACCATGTTGGTACTCAATCGATGGTCAGAGTCCAACAATTGTCGAACACTATCCCCATTGTCGGTTTTGCTGGTTGATGGCTGCCCAGAGCGTCGTTCGTCGTGAACATCTTCCCGACCCTCCTTAAAAGCCTTTAACCACCTCGAAACTTTTGAGTAGGACAGAGCAGTGTCCCCGTAAGCCTCGCGAATCCTTTCGTTAGTCTACTCAAGAATTTCAGTGTAGCGCAAAACTTAGTAAACGCGTAACGTTGCTCGATCTTCGATTCCATGTTTTTGGTGACACGGTCGACGCGCAGATGTTTACAATAATTGACGTCCTGCCGCTTCCATAGCTTAGAAAGCAGTGAGACCGGTTCCGCGGCAAAGCCCCCCCTCACCTACTCCGAGTGGTTTGATCCCACGCCGCCACTATTGGTGGAAGTGGGATCCCCCTCCGACCAATAGGAGCGGCGTAGGAAATTCAATTGCATCATTTTAGGAACGAACCGTGTATGTTGCTAAAAAGTACGAAGTACGATATTTTGCAAATCATTTGATTTGACGGAAAAATGTAATTGGGGTAAAAAAGTTCTTTACATACATAATTTGTTAAACATTTTTTACCATTACCTACTCATGCGAGTCAAACATCGATCGGTAGTTTTAATGCAATAAATTCCGTATAACTAGGTACTGATTCCAAGTTAATACTTAATTTAACGAATAATCCCCATGGCGATCTCGATGACTGATGTTTTTCTCTCTTATCGTTTGGACGTAATGCCGGAGGTTATCATGAGTGTAGCCGGAACACCGATGGGTATATGCGATGCCTTTTGTAAAATTTGGCTCAGTTAAATGTATTTTGTGATTTAATCTGTTACGTTAAGTGAGGAAGTGAAACAGTGCAGACTTCATACTTTTTCATTGACGAAGGTCCGATATGCCCGTCAAGTAGATAATTTATTTATCGGAGAATTGCTGTACTTTTTTCAAATTTAGTTTTTTTGTGAGCTATGTTTGGCCTTCAGTCATTTTTTGTGTGAGCAAATCTTTGTTGATTTTTTTCTATGCATTAATGGGCTATTATTTCATTTTTATCAGACATATTTTTCATTTATTTACTGTGACAAAGCAATCTGACATGATAGTAAAAATATTCGGAAAGAATTATCTGCGGAAGAGTAGATGAACTTCTCACACTCTCTTTACTAAAGAGTAAATGATCGCATCATTCATAGCTTGTGGTTTTGTTCAAGCCTCATTGCTCGTCAATTAAATTTTTTTTATACGCCCCGCACGATTGGGTCAATCGGTACACCGCTGTATGGTCGTGTTTTCTTAGTAATTAGTAATGTTTTAGTGATACATGAGAAATGGCAGTAGATTCTTTCAATTTATAAATATAATTCGTTGAATATTTTAGTCAAACACTGAATCATCTTCGTTTTCTGTTCCAAATTTGAGATGTATCATTTAATTAATTGTATACTGCCGAAGGGTAGCCGGTCACGCATTCAAGCAAGTTTTCATAACCTGTAACAGAGTCGAACTTTGCACAGATGCTGAATCACCCAAAGAATTTGATTCGATGTGGGACTATTCGAGGTCTCGGAGAATGCACACGTTGCACAGTGCGCCTCCCATCCTGCCCTTTTCCATTTTAAAGATAGAGAAATTTGCGGAGACCGCTTGTAATTTCAAACGCCATATTGGAATACTTCAGGGGATACTTGTGGAGTCAATAACCTTTCCTTTCTCCTCATCATATCACATTCGGATAATATTCCTACCCGTAACGGTAAAAAAATGATTTCACGTGTTTATTTCACCAGAGAAACTATTCAGACGCTTTAACAGAACCGCAGAGGATCGTACCGCGCAGGAGAATTTCGCAAGTTCCAAAAAAAAGGTAATCAGGAGGCGTCCGCCGAAGTGGAAGTTTATCCCCAGGAATTGCTTCGCCGTAGGCTTTAGAGTCGGGGAGAAAACCCATGAAAAATGAAGCTGTGTATTTTATGAAAGAATCGTTGATTATAAATCCCCCGTTAAAGTTCCCTTATTAGCACATACTGTGTATTTAATCGAGAATCCTTCACCCATTGTCGTCAAACCCACCGTAGAAAACAATATTGTTGAATCCGACTAAATTGAAAAGAAAATTGGAACTTAAAAACTCAATGAATCTCCTGGCGCTAATGCTCTTAAGAATTTATTATAAAATCCGAAAAATTACAAGTTATTCACGCTTATCAAATACATAGCCTTTTGTACAACGGTAGTATTTACCGACTGATCAGGTGTTATTTTAATTCAAGGACACGTTAGTCAGCGCGTACTACAGTTTATATTCTGGAAGAAAACTCGTTTGATTTACTGATCTGATTTCAAGTCAGGGATGACCAACGGTAAGGGTTTTCTGGGTTACTTTGGACGAAGAAAGATTTTCTTGGGTCACACTTGAAATACAAATACGAGCTAATGATCCAGAAAAATCCCTTGGTTAATTTTCGTGAGATCTACTCTTGCATTAGTACAATCGTAAAAAGTACATTTATTTTTTAACATATAGAGTATGTTTGATCATAAAATCTATTTAAGATAACGCGTAAAGAAAAATATACATCTAAATAAAAAAACTTTTTAAAAGTTTTTTTTTTAATAGGAAAAGAGGGGTGCATGAAACTAGTGTGGTATTTGAGACTGTACATATTTGAGGTACTCATTGCACCAATATCCGATTCCATGGGAATATTTGCAATTCACAATGAGATTTTAAGGTGATTATCAGATATTATGGTTAAAAATTTAATTTTAGTGTGTTTAAACCTTAAAAAGTCGTTGAACACCCTGCTGTACACTTCTTGTACGTGTACTCCTTAGAAAACTAATATTATGGTAAACCATTTTTGACACATCATTTTACAAGTGCGTAAGAAAATTGAAGTAATTACTTAGTGTATATTAGCGAACCGAGAAGGTGTAGGTGTAAACCACCTTTAGGAATTTACCTCTTTATCTTGAAATAGTTTTTACAGACTTTGGTGGAAAATTGTCGTAGGAATAATTGGTATTAGATCCAGATGCTTTTACATTTTCTAACGTAGTGTTACTTTACTTAGTTCTACTCGGCGTTGTGGTACAGAAATGGACCTGGTCTTTATAAACAGAGGTGCGATATAAATTACGAGTACAATTTTGTCATAGAAAATTAGATGTGGCTTATTCAAATTAAATGAATGACGGTTAATCGATAATTGTCATCAAAAGATAATGACCAAGGGTTTGCTTTCTGCCGCTATCCACTCCATCCTGTCTTTGATAGTTTCTTCGATTTCTAATACCTTATCCTCTTTTATTTCGTTACTAACCGCACTCTTTCCGTTCATGATCCGTTCACACCAGTTGCATCCGTACATTTTCCTTCTTTAGTACATTGTGTTGCGACTCAGAAAGTACCGAATGGATTAGTTTTGCGTTTGTGAAAATTTTCTCAACCTCTCAATTCCCGGTGACTCTGCGAATACTTCATGGCAAATCATTACATGTATTTGATCGTAAGATACTTTTGATTTGGAATGTAAATTATGTGCTATTGGAAATATGATCCCCTAGACATTTTGAAGTTCCGTTAAATTACGAGGGAGTGCCGTTGCATCCGCTCATAAAGGTTTGAGCGAATGGGTATCAATTCCCCATGTCCAAGGCTGGGTACGCGTGAAAATTCTTTTTGAACATACACAGTTTTGGCTAAAAAGACCAAAAAGCCAAATCTTCCATCGAAATTTACTATCAGAAATTGGTAAGTAAGGTAACTGGTAGTTGGACATCATTATGGAACCCGACACCTAACCCACAGAAATATTACTACTTGCAGAGAGGAGGGGTGTTGCCTTTATTTCCTCCTTCTCGGATCCATCTCTGTAGCTGGGTGGTGAAATATAAAGTTGCATGGCTATCCTACGGATATCCTAGTTTTCCTTCATGCATGCGTACCACCCTTCGTAGCCCCCCTTGTTTACTTCATTCCCGAAGCCGGCAGCCTTTTACTCACCTCCCCAGCACTTCCTCTCCTCAGTTGCCATCTCCCCTCGTTCTTCTCATCCTCCCCTTCCGACTGCCCTTCCCATTCCGGTCTCCAGGGTATATTATTCTCCGGCTCTGGCTCCCAGTGGGACTCGAGCGATTACCCCACCTTAGCCACCACTCGTTCCCTCCCTCTCCCTTTCCTCTAAGCCATCCCCGTGGACATCTCCCTCGTAGATCCCCGCCCACCCTATACTCCACCTCATATCCGTCCCAGGCCACTTCCAGCCAACTTATTGCTTGCCACTTCCCCTCCTGTGTCTTTCTACTGGTTATCGAAAACTTCCTCGTTGTTCTCCTTGGAGGGGAGCCCATGAGGCTTCCTCTTCCTATGATACACCTGTCAATTCCAAAGGAGCATTTGGGATCTTTAGTTTGTACCCAGAATTTATTTAAAAGGCAAATATCGTGTAATTATTTAGATGCTAATAATACAAAATAAACATGTTTCATCTTAGTTAGACGGAGAATTGATGAAAATAGCTTTACAGCCAAATGCATCTATTTTAATCAAATACATCGAAAACTTAATATTAGGTAGCCTAAATCAGCATCCGTTCTCGTCTACGTGTGTACTTGTGCACCATCCATTCGGGGTGTTTTATTCAGAGGCAAATTTAATGGTAATGATCTCATTATGATGAGATTTCATAACTATTTCATTATGTTCTTCTTAGTTAATGAAATAGAAAACGGGTACGAAAATAAGCCTAAAGATTAAATTAGTGTCATCCATGTATATTATTTTTTTATATTTTGTCTAGCTCATTGGCACTATTCCCATAATTGTTTTTGAATATTTATTAATTACTTAACGTATGACAACGGACCAGGAGTCTTTTGGCATTCCGTTGTGCTGATGGTAAATATTTTGTGAACTGCAAATATAAATATAAAATTAAACACATGTATTCAATAGATATAATTGCGGACTTGTATCGATAAGGTGAGCTACATAATATAACAACCAAGTGCGTATCGGTAAAATCAAAAAGTAACGTAAAGTAGCTTTCAGAAGATGAGCCACGTCATTTGTTTTAATACTAATGCAGCGCTACTTTCCCATGCATTCGTCTCTATTTTGGCCAGTGTACTTTATTATTAAGTAATCTACCGGTGAAGATAGATTTTGCATGAGCACAACCAAATTATTATTTTATGACGCCTAAAAAAACACAATCCAGCAACTTACTCTACATTAAGTACCCCTTCATCTCTGTGTACATCCTTCCTATCTTCATCCCGTCCATCATCCCTATTCTGTGCCTGCCCTTTCCTCGTTTGCCTAACATTCCCCCCTCTATTACAGTCTTCAACATCCCACTACCGATCAATACGGCCTTCATCCATTTTTCCTGTCTCCATATGATTTCTCCCAACAAACCCCTCTCCTCGTCCACCATACCTAGTACTTTCTCATTTGTTTTCCTTTCGGTCCATTTCACCTTCGTCATTCTCCTCCCCACCCACATTTGAAAAGCCTCCAATCTGCGTCTATCCTCCTGCTTCAGTGACCACGTCTCCGCGCCGTACATAAGTACGCTCCACATCAAAGTTATGACGAGTCTTTTCTCAACATCCTTACTCATCGTCCCTATCATCAACTCCCTCCTTGTGAAAGTCTCTTTCTCAAGTGCAATTCTCCTCCTTACGTCCCTACTACTTTGACCATGTTGACCCAAGACACTTCCGAGATATGTTTAATTTTTTTCCTGCTCTTTTGAGCCATCCTATTTTAATGATTAACGTAACCTGTTCCTTTCTGGAAAATCGCATAACCATTGTTTTATTAATCTACATCTACATAAATACCCTGCGAGCCACCAAAAAGGTGTGTGGCAGGGGGTGTAGCACCATGAGGGAAGGGTAAGGGTTGAGGGGGTTGGGGGTCAGGTGAGGAAAGGTGTGGGGAACCTGTAAGAAAAAATATATACATATATACATATTCACACACACACACACACACATATATATATATACATATATATATATATATATATATATATATATATATATATATATATATATATATATATATATAAATTCACTGATAGTCATAACAAACACAGAAACCTTCTGGAAGGAGTTCTGTTCCTAATTCCTCTTGAGAAAGGTGGTTTGACCACCGAAAATTCGAGAACCAGGGAGTCCCTTTTTTGTGTGTTTTGGTTTCTGTGTTTGTTATGACTATCAGTGAATTTACATTACACGTTTGTGGGTTTTCCAAAAAAGTGTATACATATATATATATATATATATATATATATATATATATATATATATATATATATACACACACATATATACACACATATCCTCGCGCAGTCCCTAACCTGTACGTTAATACTTAGTGTAATGAACTATGTCCTGGGGAATTTCTGCTACAAGCATTCTGGTCCCTTATCGTTCTTGGAAAAAATGACATTTTAACCTTGTCAGTTTTGCAGTCTATCTCTCTAGTCTTATATTCGTGATCCCTTCGACCGTAATACGTTGGGTTCGTATTATATCCTTGATGTCATTGGAAAAGGGCCCATCTTTAAATGTTTTTAATAAGTTTAATCTATATTGGAAACGCCGCTGTGTAAGAGAATCCCAACCTAAATTGTCTAGCAAAGTGGATACGCTGCTAAGTTGCTCATAACAATGTTTGACAAATGTAGCCCCCCTCCGCTGAACTCGATCTAATTCCGAAACCAAATTTATATTGTGAGGATCCCATATACTGGCAGCATACTCTAGGGGGGGCCTGACCAAGGCAAGGAAACATCGTTCTTTCACCTTTTCGTCGCATTTACCTAGCACAGTAGTACCTAGTCTTTTCACAAATCCCAATTTTTTATTAGCACGACCGCATATTTCTCGTATGTGTTTTCCCCAAGACAGATCGTGAGTAATTGTTACACCCAAGTATTTAAAGGAATCTACCCTCGCGATTTTGGTTTGTTTCACTTTGTAACTATAAGGAAGGGAAATATTCTTTTCCCAAAAATGTATTACTACGCATTTTTTTTAAATTTAATTCCAACTGCCATGTATCGCACCAATTTTGAATTGCATCTAGGTCGTTGGCTAACACGTCTCTGTCTTCGTGACTTCGGATGTCCCCATAAATTACTGCATCATCGGCGAAAAGACGGAGCTTGCTATTAACTACGGTACTGAGGTCATTTATGTAAATAAGGAAAAGGAGGGGACCTATGACACTTCCTTGTGGGCCACCCGACGTGACCTTGACAGTATCGGATGATACACCGTCCAGGACGACTGTTTGGACACGATCACTTAAGAATTGTTTAATCCAGTTAATAATACTTTCGTGTATTCCATAAGATTCCAATTTCGCCAGTAATTTGCAATGAGGGACTTTATCGAAAGCTTTCTTAAAATCTAGGAATATCGCATCAACTGGAATATTACTTTCACCGGAGTTCAATACATCATGTACAAAAAGTGCGAGTTGAGTTTCGCAGGATCTACCCTTACGGAAGCCGTGTTGGTTATTAATTAATAAATCTTGGCTATCGAGGTGCCTCATCATGGAACTAACAATGATGTGTTCAAGAATCTTACAGGAGAATTAATATTGATTTGCATCCCATATCTATCACACTTAATTTCCAATTCACTCAACAATGCTTGCAACCCCTTGGCTGACTGACAAAATAAACCTTGTTCATCAGCAAACCTAGCTAATTTTACGAATTCCCCTCCGACTTTCATTCCTACCTCCAGTTCTTCCCATGCCTCTAATCATTTCCTCCACAAATACGTTGAACCGTAACGGTGATAATGGGCAACTCTGCTTTACACCTCTTCCTAACACAGGCCATCCGTATTCTTCGTTCCCCACCCGCACCCTCAGTGATGACTAACCCGTCTCCTGCAGATCTCAAATGCTTTCTCCCCGCGGCCATTCCTCGAGCCTAAACCGTGTTCCCCCACCTCATCACCGTCTCTTCCTTCGCCTACCGTCGCATTCCAATCCCCCATCACTATCAAATGTTTCCCTGTAGGAGCACATGCGATTATGTCCTCTAACTGATAGTATATCCTATCGACTTTTTCCTCCATATAATTTCTCGGTGGCATGTATACCTGAACAATGATCAAGTTGGTTGGTTCTGCTTTTATTTCTTCTAGTAATATTCTATCCATTGCTTGTTCTATGTTGACTGCGCTTCTTTCTACATCTATATTCAATATCATGACAACACCTCGTCTCTGGTCCCCGCCGCTGTCGATTTTTCTGTAACTATCACTCGAAGATGACGACCGCGGAAGCCTTGCCTCTCCCGCTGCCGGGCACGACACACAGCCGATTGGGCCGCGTCTCGTGTTGTTGCTAGGACTCATATTTCTTATATTGTTTGTTCTTGGGAATGATAATTGAGGTGGTTTCCCGTTGCCTTCCTTAATAATGTTTTTTCACGTGTCATCATCACTCAATGGCCGCCTCACTGGGGTCAGACGCCTTTGCAGCCGCGTCACTGAGGAACAGACGCTGCGTAGACTACCTTACTTCTGGCTCCTAACCTTCGACCTATCTGGCATGGGTGACCCTACCAGGAGCAATTGTCATGACTTCTGCCAGCATAGCTCTAGGGGTCATCGGAATGAACCAGCCCTTCCACCACGTCAAGGTTGTAGTGCATGGGAGGAAGGGTACTTTATATATGATTATAACTGTCCCATTTTTAACAGCTCATTGTAAAGATGGAATGTGGTAACTGAAAAACATGATAAAAACTCATTCTGGGTAAATGGAAGTCCACAATCGCCAATTTGAATCAAACAACCAGAGTATAATTTCCGTTCATTTATTCCATGATTCAAAGTTTTCGTCCCTGTTTTGAACATTAAAATATTTTTTTAATTATTTCCCATTATTTACTTTTACTACTTTATTTACTTTTTCCCATTATTACTATTAATAATTTTTAATAGTTCCCTGTTTTGAACATATAAAGAGATGCGTTAGGATCTTTTATGAAAAATAAATTTTATTAGTTTAGAATTTAGATTATGTTGCAGAAATTTGGATTCTCCCTGATTTTTGTACGTCTCCTAGTTTATTGATAAAATTCCCAGATAGCTTGAATGTACTTGAATCTTTCCAAAAAAATTTATTTTTCAGGAAAATGTGAGAAATAAAATATAAGACTTATGTATGGATCATGATTTACCGAAATGTCATATAAATGATAGTACTCAATAAGTGTCATTCTGTATGGCGTAGTTACGTGTATGCCAGCTGCTTTCGCATGGCAAAGAAAGATGTCATTTACCCATATGTAACTTTTGTTTTATGTGTAGCCTATACTACTTATCTCTTGAAAACGTTCGTGCTGGCAGGTATTTAGGCATGTATTCTATCAACGAAAGGAATTGTAAAATACTTACAAGAGGAGTGATAGATGATAATGTTTTTTCGAGGAAATATGTTAGGGGTGTTAAATGTATTACGCGAATTGTTTAAGTAATAAATGAATGTTGACATATGAAAGTTCAGTAGTCATATTTTTATAGAGGTTTTATAATCTGCTGATATATCTTAGTTTGTGATCGTTGTGATGTAATAGATTTCAAAAGTGAAGTTTTTCTGTTCAGGTCATTTTCCGCATAGTTAGTGATTTATACTGTTAATAAATTCGACCGTGATCCAGATAACCCCTTTGATGCACGACTTTTCTTATACTTAGATGATATATGAGTAAAATTATAAGTATATATTATTATTATTGTTGATCTATCGGTTAATGTAATTTTTTTGATTAACAAGAGTTACCTTAAACGCTGCCACAACGATTCTCTTATCTCTCCAGACAAAATACAACCTGACATTTAACACTACAATTAGCCCCTCTTCAATTCCGCACATTTCCTTCCTCCCTTCATTACGTCCATCATCCCTATCCCATGCCTACCCACGAGTGTGGGTATGTGTATTAATATTTATATATATATATTGATGATGTATAAGCACTCAGGAGAGAAATATAACATTTGGACGGTATAGGAGAACACAAAAATAAAATAGAAAACACCTAAAAGGACACTCATATTTTAGTAAGTTTAAGCTTTCGGCCTTCCTTGAGGCCTGCTTCAATATTTATATATATATTATTATTATTAGGTAATCTACCGGTTAAGGTAGGTTTTTGGATGGACACTACTATCAAATAAACATTTTGTGACTCCCCACCTAGCAAACTAATCTTTATCGGGTCCCTCTTCATCTCTGTGTACTTCTTTCCTCCCTTCATCCCGTCCAACATCCCTATCCTGTTCCTGCCCTTTCCTCGCTTGCCCAACATTCTCCCCTCTATTACCTTCTTCAACATTCCACTGCTTGGGATGTTGAAGACTTTACCCTTTCATCCATTTTTCCTGCCTCCATAGGATTTCTCTCAACAAACCCCTCTCCTCACCCACCATCTCCAGTACTTCCTCATTTGTTTTCCTTTAGGTCCATTTCACCTTCTCCATTCTTCTCCACACCCACATTTCAAAAGCCTCCAATCTACGTCTATCCTCCTGCTTCAGTGACCACGTTTCCGCAACGTACATAGTAGCTACGCTCCATATCAGAGTTTTTACGAGTCTTGTCTTAACCTCCCTACTCAACGTCCCCGTCATCAACTCACTCCTCCTTGAGAAAGCCTCCTTGCCTAGCGCAATTCTTCTCCTTACGTCCCTACCACTTTGACCGTATTGGTCGAAAACACTTCCGAGATATGTTAACTGTTCTACCTGCTCTATTTTTTCCCGTCAATTTTATTATTTAGCCTAGCCTTTTTCTTTCTGTATATATTTTTATATGTATTGAAACAGGTCGTGTATATATATATATATATAATATGTATATATGATAAAAAAAACCATAAACAGTAATCAACCCGAAGGTTTAGTAGATGATGGTAGAGCTCACCCATGTACCAAGCCCGACTTGTGAATATTGACACATCAGGGTAGGGGGGCCAGTTCCTTTTCCTGTGCCGGTTATGGTTTCCCAGGAATATCTGGTACCCGAAAAATCAACTAGCTTGGGTGGAGCTGCAGGTGCCGAAAATCCCTTGCCCGGGAATCGAACCCGGGACCCTCCGGTCAGTAGTCCAACGCTCTACCCACTAGACCCCCGCGACCCGCTGTATATATGATATTTTCTATGTATACATATTACATATATATCCCCTTTCCTTATATCTATTTCTATGTGAATGAATATTTGTTCGCCGTGTGACGTGATTTCGTGTTTTTTTTTTTAGGTAATCTACCGTTTAAGGTAGGTTTTTGGATGGACCCAACTATCAAATAAACATTTTGTGACTCCCCACCTAGCAAACTAATCTATATCAGGTCCCTCTTCATCTCGGTGTACTTCTTTCCTCCCTTCATCTCGTCCAACATCCCTATCCTGTTCCTACCCTTACCTCGCTTGCCCAACATTCTTCCCTCTATTACCCTCTTCAACATTCCACTACCGCTCAATACGCCCTTCATCCATTTTTCCTGCCTCCATAGGATTTCTTTCAACAAACCCCTCTCCTCCCCCACCATTTCTAGTACTTCCTCATTTGTTTTCCTTTCGGTCCATTTCACCTTTTCCATTCTTCTCCACACCCACATTTCAAAAGCCTCCAATCTACGTCTATCCTCCTGCTTCAGCGACCACGTTTCCGCGCCGTACATAGCTACGCTCCATATCAGAGTTTTTACGAGTCTTGTCTTAACATCCCTACTCAACGTCCCCGTCATCAACTCCCTCCTCCTTGAGAAAGCCTCTTTGCCTAGCGCAATTCTTCTCCTTACGTCCCTACCACTTTGACCGTATTGGTCGAAAACACTTCCGAGATATGTTAACTGTTCTACCTGCTCTATTTTTTCCCGTCAATTTTATTATTTAGCCTAGCCTTTTTCTTTCTGTATATATTTTTATATGTATTGAAACAGGTCGTGTATATATATATATATATATAATATGTATATATGATAAAAAAACCATAAACAGTAATCAACCCGAAGGTTTAGTAGATGATGGTAGAGCTCACCCATGTACCAAGCCCGACTTGTGAATATTGACACATCAGGGTAGGGGGGCCAGTTCCTTTTCCTGTGCCGGTTATGGTTTCCCAGGAATATCTGGTACCCGAAAAATCAACTAGCTTGGGTGGAGCTGCAGGTGCCGAAAATCCCTTGCCCGGGAATCGAACCCGGGACCCTCCGGTCAGTAGTCCAACGCTCTACCCACTAGACCCCCGCGACCCGCTGTATATATGATATTTTCTATGTATACATATTACATATATATCCCCTTTCCTTATATCTATTTCTATGTGAATGAATATTTGTTCGCCGTGTGACGTGATTTCGTGTTTTTTTTTTTTTAGGTAATCTACCGTTTAAGGTAGGTTTTTGGATGGACCCAACTATCAAATAAACATTTTGTGACTCCCCACCTAGCAAACTAATCTATATCAGGTCCCTCTTCATCTCGGTGTACTTCTTTCCTCCCTTCATCTCGTCCAACATCCCTATCCTGTTCCTACCCTTACCTCGCTTGCCCAACATTCTTCCCTCTATTACCCTCTTCAACATTCCACTACCGCTCAATACGCCCTTCATCCATTTTTCCTGCCTCCATAGGATTTCTTTCAACAAACCCCTCTCCTCCCCCACCATTTCTAGTACTTCCTCATTTGTTTTCCTTTCGGTCCATTTCACCTTTTCCATTCTTCTCCACACCCACATTTCAAAAGCCTCCAATCTACGTCTATCCTCCTGCTTCAGCGACCACGTTTCCGCGCCGTACATAGCTACGCTCCATATCAGAGTTTTTACGAGTCTTGTCTTAACATCCCTACTCAACGTCCCCGTCATCAACTCCCTCCTCCTTGAGAAAGCCTCTTTGCCTAGCGCAATTCTTCTCCTTACGCCCCTACCACTTTGACCGTGTTGGTCCAAAACACTTCCGAGATATGTAAACTGTTCTACCTGCTCTATTTTTTCCCCGCCTATTTTAATATTTAGCTTAGCCTTTTTCTTTCTGGAAAATCGCATAACCTTTGTTTTATTAATATTTATTCTCATCCCATATTTATCGCACTGAACCTCCAATTCACTCAGAAATTCTTGCAACCCCTTGGCTGACTGAGCAACTAATGCTTGGTCATCAGCAAACCTAACCGATTTTACGAATTCCCCTCCGACTTTCATTCCTACCTCCAGTTCTTCCCATGCCTCTTTAATCATTTCCTCTACATATACGTTGAACAGTACCGGTGACAATGGGCAACCCTGCCTTACACCTCGTCCTAACACTGCCCATCCGGACTCTCCGTTCCCCACTCGCACCTGAGCAGTCTGAGACATGTACAGGTTGCGGATCAGTCTCCTGTCCCTCCAATCCATTCCTATTTTCTGCAATACACGCATTAATTTTTTTCCCAATTCACTCTATCAAACGCTTTTTCGAAATCTACAAAACAGGCAAAAACGTCCTGATTGTATTCTATGTTCCTCTCGACTAGTGATCTCATTACTGCAATGGCATCACGCGTACCTCTTCCTTTCCTGAACCCAAACTGATCATCCCCTAAGTAATCATTTGCCTTACTCTCTATCCTTTTGTTGATGATCCTGAGAATAACTTTAGCTGCGTGGGATATCAAACTTATTGTTCTGTAATCCTCACATGACGAAGCCTTTGCCTTTTTTGGAATAGGAACTAACACCGATCTCACAAAATCTTCCGGCCAGATTCCTTCCTCATAGATACTACGAATCAGTCCATATATGGCCTTCTTCCCACCTTTCCCTAACCATTTCAACATTTCTACAGGAATATTGTCCAGCCCCACAGCCTTATTTGCTTTCATCTCCTTTAATGCCCTTTCTATTTCATCGTCGAGTATGCCTGGACCTAAGCTATCTTCTTCTACGTCATGTTCCTTTTCTATGTCTAACCTTGTCGGCCTAAGTTTTTTACCATACAGTGTTTCTATATATTCCTTCCATCTCTCTTGGATTTTTCCTGGTTCAACTATTATCTTACCCCATTTATCTTTAACTGTTAGCACACATCTTGCCTTCTTACTTCCCGATAATAACTTGACCTTGCTGTATAGAGCACCCATTTCACCCTTCTTCTGTAAACTTTCCATATCCTCGCATTGCGTTTTCCACCATTCTTCTTTTGCTTTATTTGTGGCCCTTCTCAATTTATTGTTTAACTCTTTGTACTTCATTTTGCCTAACTCTGTGTTTACATTTTTCCATCTTCTTCTCTCATCCATCTTTGCAATCATCTCATCCGTTACCCATGGTTTCCTTATCCTTTTCCCGTTAACGGTTCCTATAGTGTCTTTAGCGGCTTCCAATATCCCTTTCTTGATACATTCCCATTTTTCTTCGATAGTACTCAGTTCTTTACCGTCATCCATCATTTTCTCTACAGCCTCCTGATACTCCTTCCTCGTTAATTCATTTACTGCTTCTAAATTTTATTTTTTAGCCCGCCGCCCTTGCCTTATCTTCTTGAAACGAACATTACATTTCATAACAACTAAATTGTGGTCAGAGTCCGCATCCGCTCCTGGGAAACTGTGCGAATTTATCACACTGTTCCTAAACCTGTGCCTAACCATAATATAATCTAACTGATACCTTTCTGAGTCACCTGGCATTTTCCATGTATACCTACGCCTTTTGTGGTGTCTAAACCATGTGTTAGTGATGACTAACCCCTGTCTCCTGCAGAATTCAATTGCTTTCTCCCCGCGTTCATTCCTCGTGCCTAACCCATAGTCCCCCACCTCACCACCATCTCTTCCTTCGCCTACCGTCGCATTCCAATCCCCCATCACTATCAAATGTTTCCCTGCAGGAACACTCGCGATGATATCCTCTAACTCATCATACATCCTATCGACTTCTTCCTCCTTGTGGTTGCTCGGTGGCATGTATACCTGAATAATGACCAAGTTCGTCGGCTCTGCTTTAATCTCTACGAGTAAAATTCTATCTGTCGCTTGCTCTATGTTGACTACGCTTCTTCCTACCCCTTTATTTAAAATTACGGCAACCCCTCGTTGGCTCTCGTCCCCGCCGCTGTATATTACTCTATAATTGTCACTCCAGTAATCCCCGCTATTCTTCCATCTCACCTCGCAGAGGCCTAAAACATCTATGTTACCTCTTTCCATCTCTCGCTTAATATTTTCTAATTTGCCTCTCCTCAACATTGTCCTGACGTTCCAGGTTCCTATTCTAACTACTTTCGTCTTCTTCTGCATCTTCTGTCCTGCTGCTGTTATTTCTCCCCCGCAAGGATTTCGTGGGATGACGACCGCGGAAGCCTTGCCTCCCCCGCTGCCGGGCACGACACACGGCCCCCTTGGGCCGAGTCCCGCAGTTGCCAGGACTGAATTTCTGTTTTGCGTCCATCATATTTTCTTGGGAATGATAATTGAGGTGGTTTCCCGTTGCCTTCCTCAATAGTGTTTTTAACGTGACACCATCACTTAATGGCCGCCCCACTGGGGTCAGACGCCATTGCAGCCGCCTCACTGAGGAACAGACGCTGCGTGGACTACCTTTCGTCTGGCTCCTAACCTTCGACCTATCTGGCATGGGTGACCCTTCCAGGAGTAATTATTATTACTCCCGCCAGCACAGCTCTAGGGGTCATCGGAACACACAAGCCCTTCCACCACGACAAGGTTGTAGTCCATGGGAGGGGTTTGAATGTATATAAATAAAAAAAATATGTATGTTATTTAAACAATCGTTTTAAATGAAAATTACCCAATACAAATACTTTTATTAAAATTTTCTCTCCAGTAATCATACATATAAGCCTGTGAAAACATGCGATTGTGCATTTCTACCATTTTTGTTCATTATATTGCCGGAACTGTGGTTTGTCTTTCAGTCAAGGTGCCGGTATTTAATCGCCTGAAGGACCCAAATATTTCCTTATATTTTTCTTTGTTCTTCGATCCTCTGGCGCTTTCCTGCTAGGAGCTGAAACCGTAATGCCACCTGACGTTTCCAATCTCTTCCTTCATTAAAAAGGTCTCTTTCATCTTCCTTCGCTCCCTTTCGTTAATTATTACTCCTTCCTTTCGTCTCTTTTCTTTGGTGACTTAATCTTCATCTCTTACTTTTTACCTTCTGTTTCGCGTTCTTTCCATAATGGAAGGGAAAGAGGGTCTATCTTTGGGCCAATTCGGAGAATCGTTGATCTGCAATTCCTCACTTAAAAGAACTATAGTTCTTTTAGCCATTCGTAAAGTCTAATTGTTCTCCCTAGAGTCGGAGCAAATTACTTGGTGCTCTCAAATTTTTTTCACTTCCACCGAGAAGCTGAAAATGTCACTGAGAAGGACTTTTAATTTTCGCGTTAATATCTGGATTCTAGATGAAGCTGCCGAGATTTTCATTTCTGAGAGATAAATGCTCTGTCCGCGTGCACCATGGCTGTTAAGGTGTTTGTTTTACATTTCCTGTGAACTCTTAGGGGTGTTGTAATAATTTATAACGTTGGAGTGGTTTCAACTTCATGAGGGCTGGGTAAATTAAATTCCTATCCTGCAAACTTAGAATAATTTATGGTACTGCAGCAGCACTGAATATTAGTAATGTATCACAGATTTAGCCGCAGCAGTGAATGCATCCAGTACCCGAGGCTAAAGGAGATAATAATCCAAGAGAAGGGTCATTAAAAAACTCCATTTCTCATCCAAAACAAACTCAATATGAGCTTGAGATTGCAATTTTTTAATTGCAGGTTGATGGGCAGCCATTTATGTTTCTTTTTACCGTAATTCACCATTCTCAAATATATTATATCCAATTTCTTTGGTTAATTACTCCGTTAAAGAACATAAAAGACTGAACATGAAGACTCAAGATTAATAGTTATGAATTAATATATTTTCAACTCATAATTTCATAGAGAGAATTTTCTGAAAAATTTTATGCAATGCTTTAATAAAATCAATGAACAATTAGCATTATTTCTTGCAAAATAATGGGTATTTATAATACGAAATACAAGGCCAAGGAAATGTAGGCCATCCTTGATTCACAAAACTGATTATAGGCAGTTTATGTCGATTCCCATATTTTCTCACGGGGCAGCAGCTGGCTTTTTCCGTTATCTTTTTCTAATTTATATTGAAGTGATGACAAAATAAATAGTCTACCACTTTTAGGTTTTGAAATCCTACATGAGAAGAGAAGGTAGTTTTGTAGAGTAGGTATAAAGAACTGGTTTTTATTAGAAAGACCCGTGTCAAAGTATTCTCTAAAGGCTTCAGTCACAAAAAAATTCACACTTTTATTTTTAGCAAGTGCATGAATATTATGGAAATTTTTGATTTTTTGGTTAATTTCACTTTGATAAGTATTATAGTGTTGATGCTAATAATTTTTGCATGGTTACTAGACGGTCGCTTCTGTGTGAGACATAAGTTATTGGTCGACTTACTTATTTTTATCTAAGGAAAAATTTTTCGTAGAAGGAAGTGCTACTTAATTAAGCTCCAGTATGACGTCTAACTACATCAGTTTTGTGGGAAGTTTTATCCAACTAATGTCGAATGGCTGACGTTTGGGAGATGACAGCAATATAAGTACTGATATTCCCATTTTTCGTTCTTTTTTTTACTATTTTCCATTTCGATGACTTTTTCCAAAACCCTCACTTTATTTAAATTTTTAATTAAAATTTTTTGCGTAGTTACAATTTTTTTCTTATTGTGTGTAATCTATTAATTTTAGATAAGTTTTGGTTCTTAAAAATTACATGTCATTGTTATGAACTTCGAAACATTTAATCTAATCATATTTCACTTGACTCCTCGTTCCTCCTTCATATCCTCATATTTTCAATCCCCAGGCCAAATCGAATTTCTTTCCCTCTCCTCCTCGTTGCCTCAATTTTCTCCTTTCATGATAGTTTTCAATGTCCCGCTAAACTTACTACATTCAGTCCACCCATTGTTTCTGCATTCTTCGCATTTACTCTCAGCAACTTCCTCACTTCTAAAACCTTATGTAGTCATCGCTCCTCCTCTTAATTTCGCCCTGATTCTTTCCCAACTCCAATATTGGAACCCTTCTTCTTGCCCAGGGACTGGTTTCGGAATGCACATCTTCTCAATTCATATCAGCCACGACAAAGCTTGCTGTGTTCCTAATCTTAATACTTTTCTCTTTTTAACTTCTTCTTTTGCTGTCGCAATTCTTCACCTAATATGCTCAACTACGAGTACAATGCACCTGTAGGCGTGAAACAATTTTCGCGGGAAGTGTGGCCTTCTTGTCTTAAAAATCTCATTACTCTGAATTTTCTTCAAAAGATACATTTTGTCTCATCGGTCTTTTATTGATCCTCTAATTTGTCATAAATGGCTACATATCCTAGACTGACTGACTAATAAAAATTGGTATCTATTCAATTACGAACCTGCTTCCAATTTTCCCCCTGGGTCTCCCCATGCCTCGCTTATCATTTACTTAAAGGCTAATTTAAAAAGTACGGCAGCAAAAATCCAGCATAAGTCATCTTCTTGCTATCAGTGTTGCTAAAATATTCTGTACAGATTCCTTAAATAATGTGCCTTTGTATTGCAATAAAAGCCAACTACAAAATATAGAAATTGTTTTAGGAATTTCAACTGTGTGTTTTAAAGCACACTACAGAAATTCCTCACGGTCTGCAGCGGACATGACTCACAGAATTCTTTGGCTCTATCCCTTACGAGTTCCATAAGAATTCTTTTAAAAGTTCTCCCGCGCTTGCTAATATAATATTCCATAAAGGTTGGAAACTTGGAAGAAAAAATTTGATAATATTAATTAAAAATTTTCAACTATTAAATCAGTGATGTGTTTACTGGACGCTGATTAGTTAGTATACCATTAATTGTTGTCTAATCTGAATAATAATAAACATACTACTTCTTTTTCATGTGAAGGTTTATTAAAAAGAGAGATGCTTTTATAGGATATGCCCTTGAAAACCACCTGCCTTCTTGTAATTATTCCACTATCGACTTCGGACTATCATGTTCGGCTTAGAGTGTATATTTTTTCTTCATTCGTTGTACATTGTGTGGCTGGTAGAGCAAAGAAAACGAGTAGCAATGGAATAACTAAAGAATCTTACAGGTCTCCACTACATAACTAAACCAAAGGGAAAATTGTCTGGAACGGAAGCCGCTAAGCCCAATGTTGTATCACAATCAGAAAGGATTCTTCACTGATAGTAGGGTTTAAAAATGTTGATGAAATATCAACAGTCCCGAAATGAATAAAGAAATAATGTATGACTAAGTAAGATGGAGTTCTCACGATACTTAGAAGTAAGTTTTCGGTTAGGACTGTCAAAATCCTACCTTTAAATAGGTAAAATGCGTGTCTTGAAAAATTTATCTTTAGGTCTTTATTCGCCGTTATTTCTCCTAAAACATTCGCAATTATTTCCTGTAAATAATCACACAAATCCACGGGATTCATCCTTCATGTGACTCCCTGTAGGTATATATATATATATATATATATATATATATATATATATATATTAGAGTTTTGGATCTGCCTTCTTCCTTAATGACAAGCTCTTATCTCTTACCTGCTCTTTTGTTACTCCCGTCCTCACCAGTGTTTTGCTTTCCATTCGTTCATTTTTCATTACTACGTTTGAGGTACGTTTACTATCATCCTGTTTGACGTAACTTTGCCATAACTATTTTCACCATCTTTTGATGCTATTTCCTTTATACTTGCCAACTCTCTGTGTACTTTCTTTCTCTATTTCTCGTTTGATGTTTTCCAACATATCCGATCTCATTATATTCTTAGTATTACATGTCCTTATTCTCGTAGTACCGAGCCCCATATCTGCTAATTTTTTCCCTACTTGTCGACTCGAGGCCATTAGGATGTTCTGGAATAACGACCTGTTTAGTCCTTTCCTTCCCTTTCGCGACACACTGTGGTGGACTAAGTCTCGCAGTTTCCTGCATTCATTTCTTTGTACAATGTGGAAATGATAATTTCATAAAAAAATATAACTGATGCGGTTTTCTCCTTGCCTCCTTCATTAGTGCTCTTAGCACGATGCCAGTGAAATTGTAAAGATCGCCCGACGGTGGTCATTCGCATTCTCAACCGCATCACTAAGAGGCAACAGAGACGTTGAATGGACTTCCTTTTATCTGGTCCCATCCTTCGATTCGTTTCGCCTCTCTTTGCCTCCCAAAGGACAAGACACAATCCCCTCCCCCCGAGTTCGTGAAGTACTCTTTTGCGCCTTTCTTGTGCGGCTAGAGAAGGAATTCCGCTCGTGGCGTCGAAAGAGTTTCCCCTTCCGCGCGAATTCCAGGCATCCCGATAAGAGAGGGTTTGGGCACCCGCACCCCACCGCCTCGGAGAATTCTGTTCGAGCGTCATTCCGCACCCATTGAAAAACATTCATTTTCTGTTCTTCCCTCCCTCAAAGGCTCTTACGTTCACTGACCCGCATTCCAATGATTCTGATGTATCCTGCGCCAACCTGCAGAGTTCCCCTTCCAATACGGAAGGCGACTTCCGCATGTTATTTAATTCCTCCTACTTAGTATAATCTCGTAAACCGTCGCGATATTTTTTTCTGACCTTAGATTATCTCGTCCTTTTTTCTCAGATTCCTTCCTGTCTTTACACCCGGTGGACCATTTCTATTTTTAAGTATTGTCCATCCAAAGCTGTATAAGGGGCGTATAAAATATTTCTTAAGAGATAATTGAAATCCATTTAGATATTTTGGCGTCAATTTCAAATGGAACGTCGTTCTTTGAGTTTGATTATAACTTGAATTTTTGGAACTTTACCAAAATCTACTGTGAAATATGGTGATACCAAAACTGCTCGTTTTGTTTGATAAAATTTGCGGATGATGCTTCTTTTGTTTCATAAGAAACTTTACTTTTTCGATAGTCATACCATTAGGTCAGTAGTAAGTACGGTAAACATGAATATAACAATGACTTGTATTTTTACCGTACAGGAGTTTTATGTTCTCTAGGGTATGACGAAATGCCAGTCGGAGTGGCCGCAGACATGCACTCTTCCTAGGAAACAATATAAAAGTCCTTTGTTCGCCGGTGAATGTGGAATATAGTTTTTTCTTGCTCATATATTTACAAAGTGTTTCCAAGATAGTCTAAGTTTCTTGCTGCATGAGTTTCTCGTTCGAATTTCAACATGAGCCCAATACATGATGTCCTTGGTGAGCCAATTGCCCTCGCTAAGTCATCTCTGTAGAAACCGGAAATATTCGCGGGCAATTCGGAAGATGAGATCACGCGGCGCTGCCGTCGCTCGCCGCCTCGGTGACCCTCTCCGAGGCCATGAACAAAACGAAGCACTCGTGGAGTTTCCTTGTGTGTGCGATGGGTCGTGGAATATCTCGGAGCACTCTCGTCATTCGGTAGATCTTATTTAACGCCCATCTTTCTCAATTGCCTCCCTTCAGGAGGGCGTTCTCTCCAAAGCTGGCGCGAGCGTAAGTGGCAGCATCTCGCGGTCGCGTTAAAAGTATGGTTCTTTAAAAACCGCTGCCGCTCTCTACCTCCTTTCTCTCTCTCTCTGCCGCCTTTTTAACCCTCTCTCTCAATAACCCCATATATCTCTCTCTTTCTCTCTATCTCTCCCTGCAAAACAAGCGAGTTGCCATATCCCGCCGTGGACGATTGGAGAGAAAACGGTTCTTTGATCTTCGCCAACGCTCCCTCGGCAATTGCCTCTCTTTCATTACCGCTTCTGGCCCTTGTAGAGCATTCTGAGTCCTGTTGCTCCCATTTTCTTCATCCTCAAAGGTGTGTTTATTAACTTATACCCGGCATCCGCTAAACCCTTTATTTTTTTTAATTTTTGCTCTCGTGAAGGTAAACGGAGATTTAGAATTTAAAATGGATAGGTGACTCATGTCGGAGTTGTGTTCACTTCAGAAATTTCCCCTTTAAAGCTGGTGAGGAAGAGATAAGGGTCTCTGCATGGCTTTTGGGAGAATTATCGGGAGAAAGAACGCAGCATGCCAGTAATTCATTCCGGTCAAGAGCTTGCCAGTGCGAGAGAATGTGGCTGTGGGAGTTCCATATCATGATTGAATATTTGTGGCTAATTTTTATTTGTTACTCTCGTTTTCTACAAGTGAATGAAAAAACAGTTTATGCCCTCAATTCGCAATTTCTTGTTCAAAAATCGATTAACTAGAATATTTGGTGAGACATCGTCCTCTGCGGCATACCATACCATACCATAGACATAGGGAACATTTTATTTTACTGCGTCTGATTCATGGGCCAAATGAAGTCACAGCAAAAACTATATTCATGGCGTCCACCTCTGAAATGTCAACAAAATTTTTCATCACTTATCTTATTTACACAAATAAAGTTTCTATAACAATGGAATCTTACCATCTGTAAGTAAAATTATCCGTATTTTCCTTTCCAACTCTCCTTTATCAGATTTCAAGAAACTGCGGGAGATGCCGCAACAGTAACTTTTAACGGAGTCATCCGCTACGTGTAGCATTACAATGCAACAATTTCAGCTGAAATTGTTGCATTGTACTCCTTTATCAGCACTAATCTTGGATCGATTACATGATCATGTTGCCGTATCCTGTGTAATGCTGATCAAAATAAGCGCCGTTCCTTGCGGTGTTCTGAGGGATTTTCCTCGTGACAGTTTTCGAGCCATCCCATTTATGACCGACTGGAAATACTTTGTTGATGAAAGCGTAGAGGAGAATTTTAACTCGCGTGGTGGTGTGATAACGCGAGGATTGCGGACGATGCTTTTAATTCATTCTCTACTTCATTTTCAATTTGTTGCCTGTGAAGTTCTCCCTTTTCCTCCGCGCTTCCTACAGTCGGAACAAGACGAGTGATTTTGTATTCTAGCGTAGGCAGGGGAATGCTTAATTCTAGGGCAGGAACGTGCAACATAGTGTATAATCCTCAAAGTGGAACATATTGGAATACCTCTTGAAATACTGTGGATGGCGTTGTAGTCAAGTAGGTACAGCGTTGGGTCCATGGTTCAAATCTGGGTGATGCCTGTGGACAATCCCTCAGTTTCACTCAAGCTTTGGGGATTTTTGGGGGTACCATATATTTCAGGGAATCCACAGGTGACTCAGGGAAATTAACTTTTTCTCCCACCCCTACCCGATGGGTGAATTTCACATACCTTTCGGCTTAGTATTGTAGTCTTGCCTGTTGAAGCAACCCTCGGGTTAAATAATGTGGTTTGTTTAGTTAGGATACTGAAATAGGGTGGTGGTGTGAATTGGGAAAATGCTATCATTAGAAATACCTAAAATTAGTGGGCACCCTGAGAACTATGAGGAATGGACGCCAGGTCGTAAAAATTACGTATTGTCAGGCGTGATATTGTAAAATTAGAACATATTAATGGACAAATGACCTTATTCTGCCAGTATAAACATTATTACATCTTCAGGATGATATAATGAACCTGGCATTTGAATTATTACGGAAAACGTGTTCAAACATTATTGTTATCTTAGCTTATAGGTGAGCGAAGATTATCTTTGTATTCGTTGTAAATTTATTGAGAGATTCTCCCTCCAGTACTGTTAGTTTTTTCTGCCTGAATCCTTCAGCATTACGAGACCCAGTCAGTGTCAGGAAAAACTGAAAATCGTGCATCAAATTCTTTTAACCTTGTCATACTATTATTGAACCCATTTTTGTTATTATTAAGATACGAAGTTTATCCAGTGAAAATTACAGCGTTTTCGAGTGTTTCATGACATAGATTCAGGTAAATTTTTGGTATGTAGATTTCAACCTGGAACTGTCGTAATGGGAAACTTTTCTGGACTTTGCAAAATAATCTAATGTCTCATCTTAACGGAAACAAACAAAATGGTGATTATTTTACAGATATGCCTATTCACCAGGGGTATGTACAAGGCATGCTCATAAAGTAAGAGCCGTGTGGTCACAGGAAAAAATATACTCATATGAAACACATTTTATTAGCACTTTTAGTTAGCTACAAGCCTACTTCACTTCGCTACGTAATCGCCGTTCACTTCTAAGCATTTTTCGTACCGCTGCACCAGCTTCTTTAACCCCTCTGCATAGAAGCTCGCTGCCTGAGAGTGGAACCAATTGACAACGCCGTCCTTGAGTTCCTCTTCGGTTTCGAAACGTTGTCCACCGAGCCACTGTTTCAAGTGCAAGAAGAGGAAGTAGTCGCTAGGTGCAAGGTCTCATCATCTCCATCTTGTTGGTAACGGTCCAAAAACTCTCGTCCACTGGACATTCTTTGCTCTTTGTGGTGGTCGGTGAGCATTTTCGGCACCCACCTTGCACGCAATGTGTGGTATCCCAGGTTTTCCGTAACAATATTGTAGACAGTAGTGCGTCCAAGTTGAGGAAATTGTTCAGCCAGGCCATTAATTGTCAATCGACGATCACATCGCAGATTTTGTTCCACTTGCGAAATAATTTCATTGGTCAGAATACTGGGTCTGCAACTTCGCTTTTCGTCATGGACATTTGTTCTTCCATTTTTAAAATCACGGTACCATTGTCTAATCTTTCCTTCACTCATAACTGTAGGTCCATAAACAAGGCATAACTCCCGATGAATTTCAGCAGCCGACAATCGTTCTGCATAAAAGATTCGTATGACATGTTGCACTTCACTGCTGGCAGGATCAACGATTGTCGCGGACATTGTTGTTTGCATGCACGGACAAGCAAACGACTTCTGAAACAAAAGAAATGCTGCTACAGCTTCTCAATGAATCAAGATGAGGCTGCAGGAGTAAAACTGTGTTCTTAAGTGGCAATATTTAAATTTAAGCAAACGGTTCTTACTTTATGAATATGCCTCGAATGTAGTTATTACTGACATTTGAACACAAAATCAGAGCGTTAATTTCGTAGCCATTCATCGGATGTGTCGAGAAAAGTTGAAGCCATTGGTGTATTTCTACCGTATATCTGATGCTTATCTGCTCCGTTATTCAAAGACCATTAGTTGCGAAGTGTGACACCAATGGATGAATTTTCACTGGAAACATATTTTTAGAGCGAACGATTTCGTAATGAATGCCCAGATGTGAGGATTGTAACAGAAGTTTTCCCCACTGTCCTAAGTTGATTCTCGAACAGTGTCGTTGGGAGGTTAAAGGGAATTTTAAATCTTAGCCGTTATGTGTCATGTTTTTTATATACCGTGCCGTTGAAGCTCGACAGCGACACGTCGCACTGCCTTCCGAATTCTCCCATTCTAGATGTCTCAATCGATCCCCACCATCCGACCAATACTCATATTGCTTCCATGCCCATGCCACTAAACCCAATGTGACCCATTGGCTTCCTCTTTGAGAGGCCCACGCACACATTATTTTCGATCCCTTTGTCGGCTTCCCTTTGAGATTACTGCCGCCAAGGTCCGATCAACACGGTCGTTGACGCCACCGCCCCTCTCTTCCCTTGTGTTACTGCGTTAAATTTGTAATAGTGCTAGAATCCCCATACCTTCCGTTTTAAGGCGTTGAAAATTTAAAAATTCGCATATTTGGTGCTTCATTTATAATTGTTTTCTCGACATAAGGAATGTTTAACCCAGAGAATTAAGTGAAAATTTAATGAATCCAATGCCATAGCAACGAATATTTATCGATACATTTTAGTGCCAGAGCCTCGCTGTTGGTCCCAAGTTTCCCATCCATTTCACTAAAATTAATATTAATATTCTGTTTGCATTCTACTCCTTCATTTTACGCTATCTTTGACTGCTCTTCTACATGACGAAATAATTGTACCTCCTTATGAATTGGTTACAGTACCAGTGCTAGGTTGTCATTTTCGGCGCTTTCTTAGTTCGACTGTTATTGTGGATTAATAGCCAATAGAAATTTTTTTTACAAAAGGTCTATACCTGGTTGACATCCTGTATTAAATCCTTCGTCATATTTCTATTGCCAGTTGTTAAGATTCATTTGTGTTACATCACAGAATGGTGACATTGCAAGAAGGGAAGTATTATTAAATATTTTTAAGGGAATTTTTTTCTTTCATGTCTCTCTCATTCTCGCACACATAAAGCAATCACACGTCACGACTTGGCCAGAAGGGACACGCCGTTTTTTATCGTTCGAATGACGTGGCATGAAGGTGTTATCGATGGGAGTATTTCGGGGAATCCATTGACACTGGATGCTACGACAAACGTTGATATGTGCACCAGTCAGAGGAAGTTTTTAAATCATCTCGAAATTTGAAATTATTAACACGTAGAATGGGGTTGTATTCTTATGTTGATTTTATCCTCGATTGATAATATTTCTATGCGTTGAATGACCTGCCTGCAGTTGTACCGAATGGAATCAGACGTTAGCTGCGGATTGCCACATACTTGGATTTCATATTAACTTTCAGGTGGATTATGTGATATTTTGTATCGGAAGATACTGAACATGTCTCTCTCTCAACAGAGTTAAGAAAGTAGAGAGATTGAAAAAGCTCTAATTTTTTAGTGATCAAATAAAAAGTATTTGGCAATGCAGATTCAATTAAGATTTATCACAATTTATTAAGTCTTGATTATTTAAAAACGCTTGGAAAATTAAACGTACACGAAATCATCTTTGTGAATCGCCAAGAAACTTTGCCTAGCAGCCTTTTCTTTTGAAAGTACGTAAAGATTTTTCTCTAAAAATTCATTTTCAATAACTTTTTACTGATGCATTAGTGTGCTTTTGTAAATTACGACATCATATCCCTTATAATGTAAACTACGAATGCATAAATTTTCCTCCTGGGACTCCAGGGTTTGTTATTTGAATCGGAGAGTAGTAACATCAAAAATAACATTTTTCTTATGCCCGTAGTCGCAAACACATTTTTTTAAAGTTTAAGTTGATTTTAGTTAAATACCTTGTACTACACACAACTCACACACAGAGAAAATATTTTGCGGCATAATGATTACATTTATTCTTGGGACAGTTTATCCTTCTATCTTTGAAAACTTGATCTTTCATGTTTCCATTGTCACATCTATTACAGCAGGTAAAACGTCATGAAGTTTTGGAAATATTCTTGTTCGTTTCGTACTGAATAATGTTTTTGCGACAAACAGATTCCACGTAGGGTATATTAAGGAAAGAAGAAGTTTGTGACGACAGCTTAAGTTCATAACCGCTGGCTTCAGAAATAGAAACACTCACAGTCAAAAGTCCTCCAAACATATCACTCACTTGTACCAGTGAATTTATATCCTTTAATTTATACCAGTGAATGTGTTTCTTTTCGAAAAATATATGTAGGGCGTTTTACGAAAAATCATTCTTCTTTGATGGTGAATTTTTATAATGGAGAATTCAATTTTATAAGAATGTCGCTCGAAAACTTTTATTAATTATCATGTCAAATTTCCGCATTAAACTGGGCTGAAGTGATTATACCACGCGGCCTATCACCATTAATTTATCATATCAGTTTTGCCCGAAGGGCGTTCATCCGTCTCTATTGAGATGACAAGGGTATTAGGAAGACAACGTTTAAGTTTTGAAGGGCGTTCATTTTGCTCTCTCTGGAGATAGCAATGAAATGTAGATTACACGCTAATGGGGCACCAGTATTAAGTATTGAGTTTTTTAGTTTCCAATAAATATTTATTGTATTTAATTCCATTTCAAGCTGTCAAGATAACTATTATTTCCTAGCTCTGCTTTGTCTGAATATTTCTATCCAAATATTCGTCAAATTTTCTTTACGATAATCGCTGTTATAATTTGGTACCTATTTTGCTATTGACAGAGACGAAAACTCGTCCAATTTTCCACTTAATAAAGATTTAATATCGAAATTATTAAAGATTTTTGTTATGGAACAGTTCCACCATATCACGCCTGAATCTGTTATTTTAAAAATAATCCTTTTCTGACAATTAACCCGAGGATATTTGCACATATGTGAAGTTGGTGGTTTTTCAATTTTTCTGCGTAGTGTCGTTTTGAATTCGTAAACACACAATTTTTGGGTTGAGACTTAGGATATTTAATTGCTTACTAGCATTTTACATGTTTATAAGACAATTTGATTGGTATCATTAGAGTTATATTTTATAAACAAAGACAGTAATCATTTATAAAGACAGTGTAACTTGGTCTCAATTATACGCTGTATGGGTTCACTAACATGGAGTATGGATATAAAAGTTTTACCATCGTCTTGGGGAGACGCCTCTTTGTTCAAAATATGTTTTACTATTTTTCGGTTACTTTGGTGGGATCGAATCATCGTACACTAATTCAATACAACTAAATTAGAAAACATTTTGTTAAATTGTTTCCAGACGAGCCAATCACTCCGACATTTTACTGCTATTAGCCTGCATACAATAATGTCATGGTGAGAGATAGGCGTCTTTTATGTATCTTCCTTCCACCAAATTCAAAATACTTATATTATTTTAAAATAATGTAATCCAAATACCACCATAAGCTAGTTGTTAATGCAGGTACTCGGAAGCACTGGGTCTTATTTCTTTCTATAAAATGTCACTCGGGTCTCGAAGGGTTGATTTTCTTGACTGAAGGAGCGTGAGTTAATGTAATCTCAAATGTTATTGCAATATCATATTCTAAAAATAGCATTTTAGACTAGTTTAACTTTTGTTTACTTTTAATCCAGATTGTTTCTCTCGTCTATTGCACCCATGTCTGTGGTAAGCCAAAACAATTCGGTATTAATATGGCAATAGCAATAATAATTTAGTTATTTAGTCATTATTTTGTGACTTGAACAGCTGGGTGCTTGATATTTTTTGGCAAAATATTTCAATTCAAGTGGAATTTGTCATTGAACCTTTGGATTATGGATCTATGTCTGGATCTAACATAACTATGTGTAAAAAATAGTGTTTTTTGAGAACTTTTAGTTCAGATATACGAAGCTGTTTGCCCTCGAGGATTGTGCCATATAAAACACGTGAAACATTCAACAACGAAGTGCATTTCCATGAACAACATTCATGTATGTGTATTAAATTAAGCCGCAAATTGCCATTTTCATTATTTCAAGCCGATTTGTGACGAGAAGTGAAAAGTAGCGTGGTTTTGACTGTGTAAATCCTCAGTGGTGCTTTTAACTATCTGCGTTCACCTACTGAATGATTTAATAGGGTTTGGATGCGTGGGGTCCTTCCCTGGCTGGGGCGCAGGCTGCGTAGCCAGGGAGACGTGATCTATACGTGTGAGTGCGCTTTCAAGAAACGTGTCGATGGCGGAAACAGCTGAATGAATACTACTTCACCGGATACTCCACCCTTCCCCCTCGTTCCCTTTCAGGTCGACGTTTTATTACTCCCGCTGACACCTCAAAGCTCGCGGCCCAAGGAGCAGGATGCCCTCAGAAACGTTTCCAGGGCGAAGCGGCGAAGGTTGGCGCGTTGCACCCGCTCGCCTCCTTGCTCCCTTGCCTCTCACATCTTTCCTCTCCCTCCCTCCCCGCCCTCCCAAATTTTCATCCCTCCCTATCGCCTCTCCTCACCCTTAGCCTGCTCACTTCACCATAAAGAAAATAAATCTGGAAAATATCAACCGCGAGAGGGCAGCTAAAGCGGAAGTTAGTTTCCCTCGGTGTTAACATTTCGTTTTCGCTTTTTTCCGCCCAGCCTCCGTCCTCCCCTTCTCGCCCCTCCCGCTCTCAAACACCCCGTCCTCCTCCTCTCCTCCCCGCATTCCGGTGGAAAAACCCTTTGAAGGCACTTTTATTCAGTCCGAAATAGACACGGATGGAGAGGACTGTTTTTTCTCCCTACTCGAGGAATGTATTTTCGAACAAAAAAAGTGCGTGGGAGTTGTTGTAAACTTTCTTGTTTTGTCGTGAGCCCCCCGTCGACTTCTCTCTCTCTGTGTAGATGATATTTTTTTCTCTCTTTCCTTTTTACTCGTCCCCCTATAGCATGCGTTTCCTTCCTACTTTCTTGCCGTCTTCTTTTTTTCCTCTCACTCAAAAGCAAGCTCTTTTGCGTTCTCCTCGTTATGAGAGCGGTAGCATATGTCGTTTGTACTTACAAGCATTTCACGTGATCGGCGTCAGTGCCCTCTACCCTCCTTCCGTTACTCATCATTGCTCATCTCTTTGCCGGAATACGGTAGGCCTCTATTTTGCTTTTCCCTCTCCCCACGACCTCCCTCTGCGCTCGGTTTCAGCCGGACGGCGTGAAAGGTACAGCCCTCTCTCTTCGTAATCATTGCCATTCAGGCGATCCGTTCAACAAACGGTCATGAAGTGCAGGTGCTGGATCGCAGACCGAGGTATGCATTTAATATTGCTCAGAGGATGTTTCAATATCTACACAGCTGCTCTTAGGGTAACTTAAACGTTTGACACATGGTATTGCGTACCTTTGCGATAGTATAATGCAACCTGGGAAAATACCTGGTGACTCGTTAAATAAATCCTGTTTCACACACGGACTCAATTCGATATGTCGCGCCCGTCACAAACCAAAAGAGCTTCTCTGAATGCACTATTGCTGTGGACTGCAAGTTTTGCAGTATCCTATGGAGTGAGGTTGAATTTCTGTAGAGAACTTTGTAGCATTAAAAAGTGTAATTTCCAAAGTAAATGGTCATGAACGTTTTGTAAGCCAGTCACACGGTAAATTTCTTAATAAATTCTCCCACAAATTATTTATGAAATGTTACAGAAGCGGAGTTATTTCATAATTAAATAATTTATAGGTGCGCCTTCTAATATTCCCTGAAGTTCTGTAATTTAGAAACCTTGGTAAATTGTTGGCGAACCGACTTAGCTGGTTGACTTCTCCGTGCACATGCTCATCGGCTATTTCCTTGCAAGGCCGTAGGGTAAGCGCTTTCATAGTGCATCCTATTTGTGATCACTTACAGAAAGAAAGAGTTATGTATTCTCAGTATTTCGTGAAGTGATATACTGGTTTTTTCATAGTACATTAGAAGCAGATTAATTTTATTTTAAAATTTATTTTTAAAGAGGCTAATTATTGAAGATTGCCAATCCACGCATTATTTTTACACAATGACATATTAATGTGAATTATCTCTCTCTCTAGACTTCTGCGCTTGAACTCGCCGTTTTTTATTATTTATTAATAATCATTATCAGAGATATAAAGAGAATGTTTCATTGTTTAGTTGCTTAATTTTTATGCAATGATTGCCTTGTGATTCTTTAAGAAAATTGGTGGTAAAAAAATAAAGAAAAGGTAGTAACCATTTTCCAATAGATTATTATTATCAGGCAATCTACAGGTTAAGGTAGGTTTTGGATGGACACAACTACCAAATAAATATTTTATGACTCCTAACAAAACACAATCCAGCACCTACTCTTCAATCTGTGTACTTCCTTCATCCCGTCTAACATCCCTGTCCTGTTCCTGCCATTCCTCGTTTGCCTAACATTCTCCCCTCTATTACCTTCTTCAACATTCCACTACCGCTCAATACGCCTTTCATCCATTTTTCCTGCCTCCATAGGATTTCTCCCAACAAACCCGTCTCCTCGCCCACCGCATCAAGTACTTCCTCATTTGTTTTCCTTTCGGTCCATTTCCCTTTCTAATAACTAGTGGAAAATTGTAACTAGCTCTTCTTTATTATGTTAAAATTCCACCACATCAAGCCTGAAAATACTCAATTTGTGATGGTAAATTATTTTTTTAATTACGAAATCCAATCACATAATTAATTTTTCTTTCAAGCCGTCAGCCTATCAGCGTGAAATTCATGATTTTTTCCCTGCTCGCGTGATATCGCGGATCCACGTATACAGCACTGATTCCGTGAATGTGAACTTAAGGTATAAATGAAAGAAAAGACCCTAAGGCACCGGATATAGGCCGTTGCTTCCTTCCTAGTTATTATTATTCAGCCACTCATTGTGGCTATGGGAATCTACTCTCTTTGATAAAACCAGGCAGTGTGAAGACCTGTTGCTCTGCTACGGATTTTATAGATGAACTCGTTCTAGATAAAAGAGATGTCGTTGGAGTCATGAACGGCGTTTCCAGTAAATATTACTCATTTCAGTTTACATTTCGTATGGATAAGTGTATGTTTATAATTACACTTGGAAATTAAAATGTATTCTTCTCTCAGTAAGATATTCATATAAAATAGATAAAAAATATCGCGGAAAATCATTGTTGACGAAAATTTAATTTCAGAAAGTTCTTAGGCATAGTTATTATGTATACTAATTTTCCCACGTTAGGTCATTAAGGATGTTACTATTCAATCAATGAATTACTCGATGTTGTAATGTGGTCAACCTCTTTCATGAATTAGTGATTTCGTGTGCACATACACACGTGTAACTTTTTTTTTCCATTGCGCGGGGTCTAAAACGTTTATGTGCACAGGACGTCACCCCAGGCGGCAACAACACCGAAGTCAAAGAGTGCGATTACTGCCAACGGCCAGACGTTGGTAATCAAGCTTAATATTTATGATTCAGAAGTTCATGTATTCGATAGTGCGGCACCTTGAGTACTAGCAGTTATTATGAGTTTTAGGGAATAGTCAGATGATCAATTAATGCCATAATGGCATCCAAGATTTTCGATATACAAAACTTAAAAAATATGATAACCATTAAGCGCCAAATTTTATTATATTTTAAAATTTTATATGTTTGCGTAACATTTTGTTTACACTATTCCTATTGGACTATGCTAGTTTTCGCATATTTCTGTGGACATTTTTTGTGATAATAAATAATGATTTTTGCGACTATTCAGTTGACCGTTGATCATAATTTTGACGTAAAATCACCGTTTTTCGCAAGGAATTTTTGAACCTCCACGCGGCAGACATGCCAATTACATGTGACTGTGATTTGGTGACTCTCTTTTCACTGTGTCTCTCTCTGGGTATCAGATACTCACTTTCCCTTTATATTTCTACTTTTTGGATGATTTTGGAATCGGTTTCACTACCTAAGAAAGAAGGAATCAATCTGGGAGACCCTTCTTAGATAAACCTATTGAAGTTTCCAACCTTTGGTGATACCACTACCGTCGTAGAAGGAAGGCAACCAAACTCAACCTCTCATTTCGTTTCCCTTAAATGGCCGTCTCTTGATTCTCCACCAAACTATTTACCGCTGATGCTCCTTCAATTAATTCAATTTACGATTCCCTCTCCTCAGGTTAGGGAGGAATCACTTTTAATTGGAGAAAGAAAAGAATTGAACGAGCGCTTTTTAATTTGGAAACCACAAGAGAGCGATTGTGTCGGAGAATCCAACGGCCAGCGAATTACTATCCCGACGAGAAACGACGGCCAGAATAGGCGCCACGTGTTGCAGCTCTAATTAGGTGCGGAGACATCGCGGAGTCGGGATCCTTCCCCGCCCTCCTCTCCCGCGCCACGACTCCCGCCGCCTCCCGACTCTCCGCCCGTCCACCCTCCCACCCACCCATCCTCCCTTTTAACTCTTAATGAGACCTAATTCACTCTTTCCCTCTCCCCGACTTTCCTGCAAGACGGATGCGAAGCAGTGCGTCCCCATCCTCCCTCGTCTTCAAGTCTCCCTTCCATCTCTTCCTTCCGTTCCCCACACCACTTTTTTAATATTTTTACAAAATGTCATTTGGTTGCTTTTTTTGAATGGCATCAAAGTTGTTCATCTCCGAAAATTCCCACCGCACTTTGCCGATCTCAATTCCCTCGAAGTTTAACGGATTATTAATCCGAATTAATTTAGTTCTGAACGCAGAAGGAAAAATGGGATTGATGAGCTATTTTCCTCGGAATGCTCGAAATTCTGCGTTTATTCTCCCCAGGGTTGTTTACTGTCTTCCCTTCAGTCGTCTCAGAGATCGATCAGAGTTTCCTTTGCTTCCTATATTCTCTGTGTAATGGCTATATTTATCTTCCATTTCAGTTGCATGAAGGTTTTTTTTAAGTCTAAATTGAAACTGAGTGGCTACATATTTGTCAGTAATGTAAAATAAATTCAGCACAACTATGAATATAAACTTATTCTAATTAATATTTATTACCTACGGAAAATGTTTATAACCAAAATATAGTGAAATTTCCTGGTCGGAAACTCACTAGATGATGGGAGCAGTAGAAGAAGAGTCTTCTTGGTTTTTTTCAATTGATTGCAACAACATCTTTCTTTTCGTCTTCAAGTTAGCTTATTTTGAGGTTTTCCCGGAAAACGTTGCCCAGAGCAAATTTCTTGAACCTTATATAAAGAATGATGTCCTTGGGAGACCGCCGGAAGATAGCAGAGTTAGTCATTAAAATTAAGAAAGAGAGAATGAGGGATAATATTTAAGGCTACTTGGTAATATAACGAAAAGATCCTAGTGATAATGACGATAGGGGAATCTGTGTACAAAATGAGTGCGCAGAATTGGTGTGTCGGTAGTCAGATGCAGAACAGAAAATTGAAAAGGTATATGAGCAATTGAAAAAGTCATCAGCATAGGTGTTAAAGTGAATTAAATCATTTTCGGCGAGTGGTATGCAACGGTAGGAGTTGGTGAAGAGGTGTATATATGATGAAGCAGTATATATATATATAGTATATATATGTATATATATATGTATATATATATATATATTCAAACTTGAAAATCCCGCCATACGGCGCACAAATATTCATTCAAACAGAAATAGGTATAAGGAAAGGGGATAGGGAAACACATAATAGGCGAAGACAGGACATGTGGGGAAGGCGGTTTTTGAGCAGATCACGAAAGTAAAAATATTTCCCTATCCGGGATTTGAACCACGGACTATGCGTGCCATGAAACGCACCGTTCCTATCCTTTATAACATCGTATGAATGCTTTTCTACTATCCTTTCCCCTTCTTGTGTCCCGTCTATTTCTCCTTTGGTGGGTGAAACAGCTCCATAACGCCATCTCTCGGGCAATATGTATCGGAGCACTTTGGCGCTTTATAAGATCGCAGATCTCAAGGTGAATCAGGTTTCACTATTAGCTCAACTGGTAGAGCATCCGCCCGGAAAGTGGAAGGTCCGTGGTTCAAATCCCAGATAGGGAAATATTTTTACTTTCGTGATCTGCTCAAAAACCGCCTTCCCCACATGTCCTGTCTTCGCCTATTATGTGTTTTCCTATCCCCTTTCCTTATACCTATTTCTATATATATGGGTCGCGGTGGTCTAGCGGGTAGAGCGTTGGACTGCTGCCCAGAGGGTCCCGGGTTCGATTCCCGGGCAAGGCACTCTGGGCACCTGCAGCTCCACCCAAGCTAGTAGATTTTTCGGGTACCAGATCTTCCTGGGAAACCATAACCGGCACAGGGAAAGAAACTGGCTCCCCTACCCCGATGTGTGAATATTCACACGCCGCCGGGCTCTACCATCACCTACTTAACCGACCTTCGGGTTGATTACTGTGTTTATGGTTTTTTTATACATATGTATGTATTATATATAATACACACATACATACATTCATATATATAAAAAAACATATACACAGTAATCAACCCGATATCGATATATCGGGTTGATTGGATTGGTATTGATACATCGGGATATCGAATCGAGATATATATAAATATATATATCGATGGTTTTTTCCTGCTCTAATGTTTTATTCAAGGATATTCCCGTAAAAACAAGATGAAATGTCAACAGTTTATTTTTCGTGTAGTACATAAATTAATATGGAGGCAGGAAAAATGGATGAAAGGCGTATTGAGCGGTAGTGTAATGTTGAAGAAGGTAAAGAGGGGAGAATGTTGGGCAAGCGAGGTAAGGGCAGGAACAGGATAGGGATGTTGGACGGGATGAAGGGAGGAAAGAATTACACCGAGATGAAGAGGGACTTGATATAGATTAGTTTGATAGGTGGGGAGTCACAAAATGTTTATTTGATAGTTGTGTCCATCCAAAAACCTACCTTAAACGGTAGATTACCTAATAATAATAATACGTATATACATATATATATATATCTGTAGAAATGTATGTATTTGTGTATATATAAATGGATGAAGGGCGTATTCATAGGCTATGAGATGTTGAAGACAGTAATAGAGGGGAGAATGTTAGGCAAACGAGTAAAGGGCAGGAACAGGATAGGGATGTTGGACGGGATGAAGGAAGGAAGGAAGTATACGGAGATGAAGAGGGACATAATATAGAGTATGTTGCTCGATTGTGTTTTGTTAGGAAAATATTTATTTGGTAGTTGTGTCCATCCAAAAACCTACCTTAACCGGTAGATTACCTTAAGAATAAGAATACTATAAAATAGGGTCTTTCAAGCTAGAAAAATGAAATGCCAAAGGATTAGAGAATATGCGTTGAAATGAATGTGGTAGAGCGAACGTCGGCGCAGATGATACCCATGGGAGCTGCCGGAGCTGGATATCATATCGATTACATGGTTGTGTTACAAAAGTATAAAGGCTATGGATATTCCCAACAAACATTTAAAGACATTAGTGGACTAAATGTTTTTTGATGATTTGCCTCTTGCTTTACTGAACTGATCTAATGTTACCATGAATTATTCAAAATTCATTTTATTGTTGCAGCTTCCGCTTTTGCAAGTGAGATTCGCCGAAGAAATAGATAGCAGTTAAGTTCGGACATGTGGTATCGTAAATTGAGGAATCTTATTTCTTAGAATCATCAGTTTTTTCAAAATAAAAATCATGAATCCCGATTATGATTCCCATTATCAGCGATTTAAAATAAAATAGCATTTCTCGTTAGCAGATCAGTGCTCCAAACCGGAGTCTGATCGAGCTACTGTTTGTAGTGAAATGTGTAGAATCTGGTGGAGGTCTATGAAACGAAAATTTTACGTTCTCTAGATTCATGATAGCGAATATGGTGGGGTGTATTTGCTGCACAGGTAAATCGGTGTTGATATTTGCGAACTTCTTCATAGATCTGTGCTATAATAGGAATACCTTTCGGGACTAAAATTAAAAAATATCAAAATCAATTCGTGAGTTTGAAAAGAGGTCAAGTGCTCAGAGATTAAATTTTCTTCTAGTGGAAATAATTCTGAAACAACTTTAATTTCCGTCCTGTAGGTTTTTACGGCCAATTTTCCTCGAATTAAAGGGTTTCATGCCAATTCAGCCAGTGGTTTCGATCTTCTGTACTTCTTCTTGCTCATTTTTCGGGCGAAAGCTGTAGCCTATATAATTTTGGAAGCAAAATTTTAGATTAATTACCACACAGCATCCGTGGAACAATTTGGTGAATCGACTGGCTAATAAGTCTCTTACTGTGTCGTGAAAAAGTTTCAGAAGCGTTGGCAAAAATATTTCCCACCGATGATAAAATAAGTGGATCGCGCTCAAATTCAGCATAAATTCTCTGAAACCCAAACAGCTTATCATAATTTTTCCCCCGTCGACACTGTTAACGAAATAAATCTTCATCTATTCGCTTTTCGTTCAAGGTATTACTTTCCAGCGCGCTCCTCGGAACGCACCGATATTTTCACCGAACCGATCTCTCTCTCTCGCATTATCATCGTAACCTGGTGGAATAACTTTCGTCGCTTTCATCAACCGCTCCACTCGAAATATTTTCCCGACTACATTTCGCTCTTTCCGTGCACTCAGAATTTTCCTCGAACGAAAGAGAGAGAGAAAGAGGAAAAATATGAGAAAACCACGACCTCCCATAAGTTGAAATGAAAAAAAAACGCGAGAAAGAACGGAAAAGTCGAGGGTCTCGTGGATCATTTTCGCTTGGCGCGTTTCGTCGTCCGTCTCGACTCCCTTTTTCCACGCCAGGATCACACGTGACTGACTGCCAACCATGTGTGTGTGTGTACGTGCGTGGTTGTGTAGAGCTTCATGCATGGCGTGTGTGTGTGTTCTGCATTCATATGTGTGAGTAGTTGTCATAGCGGGTAGTGCGCGAGACAGCCCGCGGGAACGTATAAGCGATGCGTAGGTGGCTTAGGCACCACCGTGTGACGACTGGTTGGGGAGGGGTTGGGTGGAATGATTTCTGGAGCGGGGAGTCGGCGTTACGCGGCCCGTGGTATGCGTGCTCCGTGTGGGGGAGTAGACAGGTGTACGCGACACCCCTTGGTTCAAGCCTTCCTTTCCCCTCGTTTCCCCCGCGTCTCATGTCTGGCTGGGCGGTTTCAATCGATTGGTGAATGCATGCCTAGTTCTCATTTTTAAAAAGTTTTTTCTTTTTCATGTTTTTATCTTTCTCGCCGAGCCAGCAAGATCAAGTGGGGAAGCGATTTTCACCTGTTTTCCACGAGGGCACAGTTGAAACCTTCATTCCTGAGTTCGAGAGTGGAGGAAGGCTGTTTCACGTTTAAACTAGCGAACTTAACAGGTCTTGCAGGAGCAGGCGAATGGGCTCAATGCATCGTAAAGGCGCATGCGTTAATATGTACTTTAAAAAATTCATGTACATGCCTTGATATTAATTAGTGTTTTTTTGAAAATTAAGACTGTGAGATAAGTTCCGTTAGCCTTTAAGGCTATTAATGTAAATACTATATATGCATTCTTAAGAAAAGTTATCAAAACATAGCTATGATATTAAAATGGAACGATTAAATGAGCTTATATAGAGAAATTTCAAATTAAGGAACGGATTGACATAAAAGAGCGTAAAAGGATTATCAAGATGTTAAGCAAAAATTCAGTTAAATGAAAACGGTTACAGGCTGTGAGATATAAGACAAGATATTTATTGCTTGAGCCGAATGTAACGAAGGCGATGAGGATACGGGGACGAAATTTCACCATCATGGGTTATCAAACCAAGGGCTGGTTTGTGGCAGCCTTCTTAATTATTCCGTTGCATGCCAATCATTTAATTTATTCTTAGTTCCTTGCGATGTCGTCTTCCATCATCCCCTTTTGGTCACCCTTTGCCTTCCACTGAAATTTCTTCGAAATATATATAATGCTCTTCAATAAACTGTGGTGTCGTAGACCTTGTTTCGACGCAATAAATTATGTCCCTATGGTCTTTCAACAGTATCCGGCACTAACTGACCTTCGCACCCTATTGACAGACTTAGCGACTAAAATAATTGGTAGTAGCACCGCGAAATAAACATTTTTACTTTGCTCAAAATAATTTTATTTTTTGTCTATGTTACCTAAATTCCAGGTGTTTGGCAAGTAATGCGAGTTTCATTTTAATTATTAAAGAATAGTGTGTAGGAGCACATAGAATTGTGGTAGTTGCAATTGTCTTGTTTGCACAAATTACATGATTGCACTAAATGTAAGTTTCACGGTAGATACTTAACTTATCTAATATTTATAGCTGTATGATTTATGATCTATCAGTAATTCAAGTTTATTCGTAAAGAGTTCACTTTATATTTACCTACATTGTTTCAGCTGATTCGATCAACTATTCCCGCGTAACGATGGAGATTTTTGATCCAATTCTCTAGAAGATAGATTAATTTAATGGATCTTAAATCGATTCCAAGCGATCGGCCACGACCTATTTATAATTGAATCGAGTCCATCTCAACATGGTGTTGTGCTTTTTAAATATTATATGGAAAAACAAAGTTACGTTTTTTCATATAAATATGAAAAATGTCCATAAAGTTAAACCGGATAATTTAAAACTTTTTGAGAATATTTACAAGAGCATAAAAATGAATTTGACGAAAGTAATGAATTGATGACCGGGTCTGAAATGGAGAGTTAAGACTTAGGGGAATAGTAAATCCTAAGACCGTTGCTAGGAAATGGGCTATTTGAGGAAAGAGGTTACTTGAAGAATTCTGACAGAATAATATAGAGAAGAATCGAGAAAATTGTATACGGTAAGAAATATTTTCAGATGCGATTAGCGAAGTTAGGAAATTTTACGGGAAACTTTTGAAAAAATAATACCAGTGTGGGAGTTATCGAAGTGTAAATATTGAAGTAAATCGTAAATAGAGGGAAGATCGTTGTGCAAGCGGAGAAAGGAGAGGTAAAGGATACGCGACTAGGGCGGCATGGACAGGGATAGAAATTATTTGTGCTTGAAGATATAAATGGCATGCGGATAGAGACAAATATGTTCAATTTTGCAATTTTCAAGTTTCCTCAACGGTCTGCGATAGGGTATCTTGATCGTCAAAAATATCGGTAATTGGTAATCGATCTATGTATTATATATAATATAACGTAATTATAGTATGACAATTATTTACGATTATTTTTACATTTTTTTCGAAGACTTTACCAGATAGATAAATGCAGCTGCCAAAGACGCACTATTGGAATTCATTAACATGGATACCATATTAAACATTAAGTTAACCGAGTAAATTAAAATTACATTAAAGAACAATTCTGCAAATTCGGGTTTTCACCGCGTTGTTGTTTGAAGCCGACAACAGTTTCGCCGAAGTTGCATCCGGCGTCTTCAGCTCGAAGATGAGGGACTCGGATTTTGGCCGTCCTTATATAGGTGGTCCCGTCCAGGTGCTGCTTTCTGATTGGTCCTTTTCCGAAGGACTCTCTTCCACGCGTTGTGGAGATGGTTGCCTTCATCTCTATTGAAATTCGCCGGGTTTTTTGGCGATCTCAATAGCTTCTCTAATTAGGCGTGGATAATATCTACTTTCCTTAGATATGATTGTTGCGTCATGGAATAGAATGTCGTGACCGGGTTCACTCCATTTATGTTCGGAGATGGCCGACAGGTGAAACTGTTTATTCGTTGTTGCCCGGAGGTGTTCTTTCATCCGAACTTTCATAGACCGGCAGGTTTCCCCGATGTAGGCTTTCCCACATGAACAGGGTACTTGATAGACCCCTTCGTATAGGTCTTTCGGGATTTTGTCCTTCGGTCCAGGGAGCGCGTCCGCTATTTTCTTGGTGCAGTTGAATCTTGTCACTATGTCGTGCTTTTTAAGGATTCTGCAGAATTCTTCAAGCCACCGCCGCGAAAATCTACGCAGCCATATATATTAAAGAACGTTTAATTAGCTGAATAACAAATACACCATTACCCTTGATTGAGGAGTCTTCGTATCTTAGACCTTGAGACTACCAAACTTGATGATGTTTTTACTTCATGATCACAGGGAAATAGATTTTAGTTGTTATGCATACCTACATTTTTACTGTAAATCTCAAATATCATCTCTTTAACTAGGGATTTTTAGGAAATACATTTCATTATTAATCGCTTATAATATTTTTATTGTGCATGAAAATGTTGCGATATTGCATGACTGTAGAATCATTACGTTATTGTGAGTAATATTACAAAAGAAATCTATTGTTTGCTTGCCAATGTTAAAATTTTAATCATGGAAATGCATCGTGTAAAATTGAACTCGTGCTAATCTTCTTTTTCTCCTTTAGGTGAAGGATCTCTCTGAAGAAGTTATTTTCGGGTGGTTGCGCCGTTTGGTCGCACGGTTCTCCGACCTGAGCTTTGATTATGCTGGACCACTTCGAGTGACGTCATTGTGGCCGCGCCCTGGCTCCAATCGAACGCGATATTGTGTGAACGGTAAGTAGACCATGGATCCGTGGGAGAGCATGTGATTGGGGTGTTACTTCAATCTATCAGAATGTCCCCCAAGGGTGAGTCCACGAGCCTCCTCGTTATCGTATGACCCTAAGCGCGTGAAAGCGATATCTGTATGCAAATAACGGTCATGGGTCTCCTCCAATTGTTTGCGTTCCTTCTCCTCACCTTAGGTCTTGTACCCCGTACAGTAGCTGTTAATAAAAGGAGACTACTCCTCAACGGTACAAGTCCTTGTAATTTGCACATACAAAGTCTGCCATGGTAACAAGTGGTGTAGTACTTGTTACTTGACGAAATTACACAGTATGTGAGTTAAAAATTTTTATATTGCAGTTCAGAAAGTTTTTAGAAGATTTTTAAATCGACTTATAGCGTTAAGAAAAGGGACCCCGGTCAAAATAATTTTCTTTCAATCATAATTTCCGTGAATTAACGTTCACCTTCCCACTATTGGCTGAAATTTTAACGAATAACCTCAAATCATAATTATTTATTTCCAAACCATGCAAAGTTTGTGTTTCACATAAGAGAAAAATATATTGACCTTCCCGATTGGGTGTCGTAGGATACCTTGATCGTCAAAAATACCGATAACTGGTAATCGATCTGTAGATTGTATTTGATAATAATGGAATTATTCTGAAGTTATAATTTATAACCATTTATAAAAAAAATTTTTGAAGATTAAACCTGTTAATACGGCTGCCGCTGACGCATTACAAGAATAAAATGAAAATTTGTACCATAGTGCACGTAGAGGAAGCCTCAATTTGAACCCTAACTTTCAGAAGTTTATTCATTCTTACCATCTAAATTATGCACATTTTTTATTTAAATTATGCGTAAAATATGTGCTAATCTGTGCGGTCCTTTTTTGCATATCAGGGTTAATATAAATTGATAATTTTTGCCTTCGCCGAATGTGTAAATCATTGTGCATTATTATTAAATATTAAGTTACGTCTTTGATGGGCCTTGGCGCTAAGCATTGCTATTCTTCCAAGGTCTGACTTCCATGACAAAAAATATCCTTAAACCCCATACTACGCTTAAAAATAACTTGGTTTTTTTTAGCTACGTATGCTTCCTACCTCGGTTAATTTCATCCAATGTGTCTTATTTTCCTCCCTCTATCTCGTTCTCCCCTTTATTACATTCTTCAATGTTAAAAATGGCTGTTATGAATGTTAATGCATAATATAGATGCGATGTATTCATATAGATGCATAGTCGTAACTTTGGTTTTGACCCAAAACATGAGAAGGGATTACCCTTTCCAATACATTTGAAAATCAAATGGAACTCGTGTAGTTCGTGTACTTAAGAGTGATATGGCAAGTAGAGTGTTAATGGTGAAAAGTAACCTCGCTCTACTTTTTGGACATTAATATGCATGAATTAAACTCTAAGTCTAATTTGAGCTATTAGTGTGGAATTGTCTTTAAATACTTGGATTCCTAAAATTACCAACTTAGTTTATTTGATGATCATCGAGGGCAAAACTCTGGTATGTTGTCTTCGGATTTAATATTAATGATGATGATAGTGAATTTTTTTTCCATTTGGACGAGCGAAGCTCACAAAAACGTCTGATTTCGTAGTCTATTTTAAGAAGCACGACTTTGTCGCTATCAGGCCCACAGGATATCACCTATCAAACTACTTAGGTTTTCACATGACTTTGGTCTTCTTTAGGTGAAGCAAACTAAATAACTCAGTCTGTTCTTATTAAATAAGTTTAACCGAAAGAGAAGCGGTGTTTTTAATCATGGACACAAGGTTCTGAAAATTTGAGTGATATTTTTTAAAAATATTTCGGCCTTAAAAAATCATGATGGGGACAATACATAATAATTTTGCGTTATTTTAATTGTTCTAATCAGTGTGATAATGACTAGCAATTCGGAATTCCATCACTAAATAGTACTGCTGTAAAAAGTTTAAATATGTGACCATGCGCTGAAAATTAAGTGTTTATTTACATTTGTTTTTTCACGAGTGCTTTCAAGGTAGTGGAGAAGAAAAACTGTAGCTAAATTGTCTATCCAAATTTATTTTAACTTTCACGCCGCATACACAGCAGACAGGAAGCCCATTTGACCCTTGATATTTCTTTAAAACATGATCTCGCATTTCCCGCGGCGTCTCTGAACATCTGTCGGAAAACATTCTGCTATTACACAATCGAGTAGCGTCCAGATGAGAGATGGATTTCGATTCCATTTGGTGTCGAGGGAAAGTGCCGTTTTTCTTTAATGAAGAGCGACACTATTTGTGAGAGAGAGCTTGATACTCGAAGGGGACTGTCCGCCCCGGTTTGAGACTAACCACAAAGAAAGTTGATAGAAAATATTAATAGACTGTCTTTAAAAAAAAACAGAAGTGAAATGCCGCCCAGTGGGCGAAAAATAAAATTTCGTTGGACAAAAAACAAGTGAATGCAGAAAAAAACTTGACGGGTGGTAACTCCTCCAAAGGCTCCTTCCGCTCTTTATCCTTCACGCTCAATTTTCGACGACGGTGTTTGGGTGGGCAATAGGCGATGGAGAGAAAGAAAATCTTTTCCAATCCTATTAGATCTCGATTCTTGCCTTCTTATAATCCCCCTCCCCTCCCTCCCTTATGCTGTCCTTATTCCCGCTCTCCCGCAAGCTCCAAAGAGGGAAGCTACCCTATACTTCCACCTTTTGGTTTGCCCTTAGCCGAGAATCATTAATCATGGTCGCTAAGCAATCTTGCTTTCCTCTCCCGCCTCTTCCCCACATCTCCCGTTCATCCGCCGCCGCTGTGTCCCACGTAACCGCCCTGCCGCTCCCACTCCCCTCCCCTTTCGCCGTTCCATTTGATGCCCCTGAAACGAGCATTCAAATGTGCCGGGCTTGTGCGGCGGTTTGAAGTTGTCGTCAGAGATTCGAATTGATTGAGTTCCCGCTCACATCCCAATCCTATTCCTCTCAGCCCTCCTCCTCCCTTCCATCCGTCCGTCGGTCCTCGCGTTGGAGCATTTGGAATTCAGACGTCTGCCGGCAGTGACGATGATATCGTTCCACGGCCAGGACTCTCAAAGGAAGTACTATATGCCTGAAATGCCTGGAACCCTGAGCCTGATGTTAAACGCGTCTAGCTTTTTGTATCTACGTTTGTCGCTGTAAACCTGCGCGTAACAAGGCTGCAACATCGTCAAGTTTGTATTTTACGAGAAATAATCTCGCCCGGAAGCTCATCCATCACATTCTTTCCGTGGCAATTTTGAATTCTTTACAGACGTACAGTATATGACGAATGCCTGTTTTTCTGTAAACGTAAAGACAAATATATATTGTTCGATTTCCAGAACGAATTTTTGCACCGACTATGAAGAACATGAAAGAGTTCATTTTCGTTATCTAAATTTGTCAGGAAAGGTATCTCTGAAGGGTAATTTATTTACTCCATCAAAACTTGTTCCTGTTTCTTTTTGGAAACCAATTTTTTGTTCATCGTTATGCCGGAGTCTCGCACTGTAGAGGGAAGAAAAATTCTCTTGAGGATGTTCATTTTCCCTATAAGACCCAAATCGCTCACTAACATCATTTTCAGAGGAGAATATTTTCTTTAATCCGTCACAAAACCGGCTCTTTTTCGCTTTGAAGAGTAACAGTATCGAGGATGCAAGGCGCCCTCTTTCTCGCTTCAATCGGACGGAAAACGATGAAATATTTATTCCTTTCCGTAATATCCTCCAACCCCTCGCTGTGCATTACGTTGGGGTAGGCAGTTTATGAATTTTTCATGCGTGCCGGGAGGAGGGGGAGGGTTCTGGAAGGGAGTGTTCCATTCCCCCGAATCTCCCCTTCTTCATCCTTAAATCTTTCTTTCATTCTTCGTTTCGGGGTCATTTGAAATTCATGCTCCTTTAATTGGGCCTTTCCCACCCCCTTCGTCTTTCCTTCTCGCCGAACCCCATCCTCCCTCATCCACCCTCGCCTTCCAACTCGCCCACCTTCACACACCCCAGGTCCCACACCATCCCTCCGCAGTTCGAAATTATTATGCCTCCTCCCCAGCCATCCTCCCGGCCCGGGACGCGACACCAGTCTCCCTCGCCAATGGACTGAACGTGAAGATCTCCGATCGCGGGACCATAATCACCCGCGATTCATTCATTGTGTTTATGGAAATGCCCAGACGTGCCCATTTGAGCGGGGCGCGAGTCTCTCTTTTTATTCGTGGCGGGGAGGGATGGAGGGAGGGTGCATTGGAATAGAATGGGCGGACATTCCTTTCCCCCCCCCCCCGATTTAATCGAGTGGAAGGGGGGATGATGGTATCAATGCCTCATCATTCCTTAATTGATTGCAGGGTTGCGTTGGTCCCGATCGGAAATCTTTTTATCTTGCCGAACATTCAACAGAGCAAATTTGGTGGAATAAACTTCGCTCCAACAGATTCTTGACGAAGATGTAGAGTAGGGAATTAGGTAGAAGTTGTCATTCGTGTGGATTGCCTGTCCCGATATATTACTCGTAGTAGAGTAGAAGAATAGAGTATTGCATACCTGAAAATTTAATGCTTATCGATCTTAGTGCAAGGTGGGAAGTACTCTTAGAAATAATTTCTCTACTAAAAAAATTAATTGACTCAATAAAATAATATTATCGAAACTGGTCCAGAACCCAGGACATGAGAAATAAATAACCAGGTGAATAGAAGGATCTTATCACCTTTATTTATCCTTAGCCAAAATCATCTAAGGTTGAAATATTTTTAGGGGATTGTTTGGGTGTGACAAAAGGCAAGAAAATTTTCAAATTTAGCAGAAAGGATACTCTTTTTTTTTAATTGTTACAATATTTCTCTAAGTATTTGGATACTTATCTAGACTCGGATGAAGATATATGCTTAATTCTGATTTTATTTGTAATACTATTTTTGGTCTTCTCCAGATGATAAGGCTTTGGAGTTTTCTGCGAAGAAAGTGGACTTCCGTGAATGTTTAAATTTAAATATCAATTTTAATGACGTATCTTAGAGAGCAAAATTTATTTTTTCACCTTTAACTTTTGGAATTCCTTTAATAACAGTAATATACTGCTTATGTACACATATATGTGTGTGTATTTTGCAGTTTAATAGTTAAAAATTCTGGATGTATTGCACATTGTTCCCAACTATATATATGCATTTATAAAGAGAACGCATTGTTTTTTCCAATGATATCTCACTGAAAATACATTCAAATTTTAAATCGCATTTCAAAATGGAATATAAAATCCATAATTGCATTATTCTAGATCTTTCAAGGTGTCTGGAAGTTCTTTAAGCTCTTGTTTATAGCACACTTAAACTAAAAAAATGCCTCTGTATTTCTCAAACAGCACCATACTGGTGATAAATTTCAAGAATCATAATGCAAACTATTAAACAAAATTTTCAACGGAAAATACGGTTTAAAGTACTTAGACTTGCGAAATTCATGACCGAGAGGCACCAGCTGTCATATTTAGTTCATTCCTTTGCCACAGCTCGGCAAATATGGTGTGCAACTCCGGCGACGACCCAAATCGAAATAAGATTTTTGGAGTGATCCCGGAATCATTCCCCACGTTTTTACTTGCTGGCGCGGGAATGACTCGCTCCGTTCCTCTTCCTTGATTGATTGATCTGTTGTTCGGTCGTTCTTTATATCTGTGCGCAGATTGCTGCGTCTGCCGGCTCAGCAGACCGACCCTAGCAAGTGGAAAACGATGATCGATGAAAAATGCATATCGCAAACGCGTCCCACGTCCGGCCCTGGATAAGTGGCCCGTAAACCATGTCTCATTGTTTCTCTCATCCTCTCTTCCAGTACTATTCGCGATATGACCTTCCCTTGGAGAAGCGGTTCCGTATATTTGGATATGGATGGAGCATTTATACATCCTCTAGGCGCTCGAAAATAGCATTTTCTTCGATCTCCGATTTGAACACAAACATTTAGTTTACAAAACGTACCCGCCATCATACTCGGTCCTTAACCTTGTTACTATGTTAATTATACATTTACATATATATATATATATATATATATATATATATATATATATATATATATATATATATATATATATATATCTGCTCCCCACATCCCCTCATTGTCCCTTCACCCCGTTCCCACGCTAATTGCCTCTCGAAAAATATTATCTATCTTTTGTCGTGTAAACAATGCACCTCATTCTACATAGGGGAATGCATTACCCCCTTATCCATCCGAATGAACAATCACCGCTACTCATGTAGTTCTGCTTCACTCTCTTCTCTTCCTATCCCTTTACACGCAAGTTCACACAACCTATAATTCGACGAATGCTTTTCCCTAACAGTTCTAGAATCCCTACCCGATTCAGCCACCAACATAGAGGTGAGAACTCGCGAATCCGCATACATCCTATATTTCTGATCCTTTAAAATTCCCACCCTTAACCGCCATCTTTAATTTCTTTCCCAACAATCCCTAAACCTTCCGCCCCCCTTCCCTCCCCAGGCACTCTTCCCTCAAAACCTCTCAGTCTGACCTGAAGAAGGCCTCGGAGTAGGCCGAAAGCTCAAATCATCTACAGTGTGAGTGTCCTTTTACGTGTTATCTGTTTTATTCTGTGTTCTATTGTGCCGTCCAAAAGTTATATATATATATATATATATATATATATATATAACTTAGACAGTAGCACACAGTACGAGAACACATAAAAAGAACACTCACAATAATATCTTGATAATTTCGACGGACTCGAACTCCGTCTTCTTCGGAAGATAAGATATCACTCATCTTCCGAAGAAGACGGAGTTCGAGTCCGTCGAAATTTTGAAGATATTATTGTGATTGTTCTTTTTATGTGTTCTCGTGCTGTGTGTTACTAAGTTTTTTATTAACACTTCCGTGTTACTTCGAAGAAATCATATATATATATATATATATATATATATATATATATATATATATATATATATATATATATATATATATATATATATATGATTAATAAGTGAATGTGTTGGTGCGAAACCATTGATGAATTAAATTCTTCCACTTCACCCCCTAACGTAAAATCTGCTGTGGTATTGTTTTTGTGTGAGTTCAAACAATCATGTTCAGGAATATATCCTATTGTTTCAGGCATCACTTCGTGGAAGCATTTAATATTCATACCAAAAGAAGACTTAAGAGGTACCTGATGATGCCGAAAGTCGGTGAAACGCGTTTTACCATATAATAAAAATCTGTCGAAAAGTACAAGTCTTTCTTTTTAGTATGGATTTTAAGGAATATAAGAAAGTGAGAAGGGGGCTTAAATAGAATAGCGGAAATTATTGTCCCACATGAAATAGAACGTACTCGTGTTTATCAAATATTCACGTTTGTCGTTACATAAATTCGGCTGCGGTGACTCTCCTGAAATATTTTATTTTTCCTGCAGAGTTATCCTAAAGACTCGATTATTAACGTTTGGTAAATGTCAATAAACCTGGGCATTCTGAACTGAATAATATCCCCATGATTTAGTAATAATTATACATTTACTTGACAAGCGAATTTTAGGTTGGTTTGCGGCGCACATACTTTTGAGTGTTGCTACGGTACCTAAGAGAATGTCCTATTTTATTTATTTTTTAAAAATAAATTGATTTTGGATAATATTTCATTATTTCATAAGGATATGGCGGCTGGACTGCTTATATTTTAATATAGCTTGTTTGTAAAATTCACTCTTAACTTGGAGCGGTTAAATAATTACTACCAATTCTTGTAACAGTAAGAAGTTCTCAAAAAATATATATAAAAACACAATGAGGTCAAAGGGGAAATTAATTAATGTTTCATTGAAAATTCCCCTTCAAAAGCCTCAAGGGATAGTGTTGACCGGCGTTGAGGGGTATCATGGAACGGGTACATTATTAAAGGATAATTTTATTGTAAAATTTAATATGAAAGGATATGTTATGTTATGGAACATATCAGTGTCTGAATTCTACTATAGGTAACAAAATACAAATTAATTTGCCGTCATTTAGAAATCGCATAATACCAATCAGATGATCTAGTTTTTTAGAAAATATGCAAGCTTCTTTTAAGAATGGTTGAGGAAGGTGTCTGTCTATCGTAAAATTTTCAGCATTCGTGTCAAAGTATCCAGTGGTATATTTCTGAACAGATTAATTCAGTAAAATTTGTCACTTCGCGTTAATATTTATACATTACAACACATGTTAATTAGTGTTTTGACTATTCATTACCCGTAAAAGCCGTATGTAAATCCATTCTGAATTTTTACTAACAATAGACTTGTAGATCATTTAATAATTAAAGACAATTTTTCGTCACCAACCTTATTCAAAGAAAATTGAGATGTAAACGAATCATTATCTCTCGCAACGTTTGAACTTCTGAGTTGGAGATTAACTTACAGGGCTTTTTCTGATGGAGGCGATATGATTGGCGATGGAATTCAGGATGCTACTTTGCCGATTAGTAAAAATAAAAATGGCGTCATTCATCCGGTGTGCACCCAGAACGTACATGTATGGTTCAAAAAGTACGAAGCCATTCTCCGAACTCATGGCAGTTCTGCACGAGTGTGAAATTCGACTATCTTTAAAAATTTCCGAAATTATTCCCTCTCCATTTCCGTTCACCCTTTATCCGCACACATGTTTTATTTATGGAATCGTTAATGCCGCATGTCTATCGGAATATGGAATAGAAACACATTTGGTGCACGTAATTTGAAAAAAACACCGTGATAGGATTATATTTCGACTTTCCGAAAATGTAAAGAAGGATGCACCAAAATGCGTGCGTTTCCCTTCCGACGCGACTCCCGACTGCTCAACTCCACTCTCCGAAAATATACAGACGCAGAACACAAAAATGTGCGCGGCACCCTTCTGATTCAATTCCCACTCGAACCCTTGACCTAACATTTCTCTTCCCTGTAATTTAAGAGCGGAGGGAGGTCCGTCCCGGGAGATGGAAGCGGGCTCCTCCCCCACCCAAAGAAAGCCACATCCACACCCGCTCGAGAAACACGCAAGGGTAAGTCCCAGGGCTCGCTCCCTCTGTCATCCCCTTTCATCGTCATCTGCCATCTGCCCTACCCCTCGCCCTTAGGTCCCCCTTCCCACCATTTCCTCTCTCCCTCCCTCTCTCCCCTCCGCCCTCGCCCCTGAGTGGTGGAAAACATCGGATGCCATCCACCCCCCCTTCCCCTGTCTCATCAGCCCCCTTACGTCGCTCTCGTACTTCTTTACGCCCCGGGAAAAGTGTCGTTCGATTTCTTTACGTCGAACTGGGTAGCCTCTACGCATGTACAGACTGTACAACGAGATGTGTCCCACTAAGCATAATTTCTGTGATGCTCATAGTTTTACGTTTTAATACTTGTCAATGGGTCCACGGTTCAATGAAAAATTGATACTTTAGTAAACCTGGACCTAAATATCATTGGTCCCATACCATGATCCCTTGCTCTCCCCGTGGGAGTTATGTAGTACTCCAGCCACCTTATAAATACAACTGTAACTATTCGACACGTATAAATGCGAGAATTATTGACCCCCATAGAACTAACTCTGATCTTAAACTACACGTTTGTCTTTTTGTAGCATTTTAAATTGGGTTGCACCCTGGATGGGTGCCTGCATTGACGTATCGAAACTTTATCGGGCTTCAGTCTTAACCTCGGCCGCCCCCTTTTTCTATCTTCCCTCACGCTTGACTATATCCGACGTAATTATACGATGTCTCTCCTTTTCTTGGGTCGCGTTACTCCCTTTTATTTCTGACGCTCTAAGACTCCCTTTTCCTTCCTAATCAGCTGGGACCGATTGGGTCGAGGGTGGAAGATTTCGAAGGGAGATTTTTGGTTATAACTTTGGTCTTAATTTATATTCGTTTAAAGTCCTGGAGAAAAAGGTCTCCCCACCCCGTTTGTTTTTGCAATTTATTTTTTTAACCTATTTTCTTTAGCGGAAATTCCCTGCCCTTTAATTTAATTAAAATGTTCCCCTTGATTTCTCCCTTATGCGCTAAACTTCTTCCATCGAAGTTTGCGCCCGCATCGAGTTGAAATATTTCCGTTAGTTTAGAACTATACGGGTCCGTGGGACAATAAAGACCGCCACCCAAAGGAATGTATCCAACAATATTATGTGTAAAGTTCGTTTCCTTAATTCCCTGGAAAACATTTGCAATTGTAAAGACTAACTGGGGCTATTGCCCGAGGTAGTTTGTTATCTATGCTAAAGTATAAGTACTAAGTTTGTGGGCGAAGATACCGGATGGAATTAGATAAATGAAGAAGAAATTAATAATGATGTTGGCCACATTTGCGACTAATTATACATAGGAGTTCAAATAATAATTGATACTACTTATACATACGAGTTCAAACAAAAGATTTTAAAGTTGAAAAAGTACCAGAATTTCATCACAAAACGATTATTCTTTTGCTAGGAAGAAATTAGGACAGTTAGGTACCTTATTTTCTGTCCCTCAGTATCTACCTTTGTACAGTTTGTTTTCCCATTCGTAACAACATAAAACATATAAAAAGTTAATAAAATCAACTTCAGAATGAAATATATTTATTTTGACTTTATCAATAAGGAACACCCGTTCAGTATTCTTTTTTATATGAAATACTCATAATCCTTGGCTACTTCATTGAAAACTTCCTGCCAAGCAAAATTCGTTCTTTGATGGCGCAGATTTTATTTTGTATTCTGGAAACCTCGAAAGACATTTTGTGACACTACTCCGCCCCAAATTCTTTCCTACTTGCCACATCACCCTACTGATGTAACTTGCACCATGCTCCTTGATTCACGAAGACAGTGGACAAGACAGAGCTCTTGAAAGGTACACGATATCAAAGCTTTTATGCGGCCTTGAGAGGATTATTATGGCCCCAAATTATATTGGTAGATTCGATCTTTGAGATAAAATAAGAGACATCATCACTGAAAGATTGAAGTACTTGCCTTTTCCTTACAAAATATGTAATCATAACAAATGGATCGCCGGAATAATTTTGACCAAAAATTTAATCCTTTATTCGAGCACACGAATCATAGCATGATGAATAAATATGTATTTGTTTGCGTATATAAGCAAATATACTTGTATAGATCCTCAGAGTGGCGGCTTACGGATTTTGTGAAGCTCTAACTGTACTAATTAAGGGGTAATACTCCTTAGCCAAATTTTAACATTCAATTTGAATCGGAATATTCATTTCATTAAATCACCCCCGCTCCTTGCTACGACCCTTCCATATGTATCTCTCAAGTGCTTCCGCGTTCCCATGCACTTGCCTTCCTCCCAAACACACTATACCCGGCTGTTGTCTAATTTTTTCCTCACTTTTATTTTCGTCCGCCCGCCCTGCAACATCACCATCCCATCCCTCCTCTGCGTGATATACCGTTTGATTCAAGAGGGTGCGTGAGCGCGGGGATGTTCCTTTTTCCCCTTCATCAGCGAAGAGGGGTACCCCTCAAATTTAATTTTCGTAGAGTTCCTCGTAGTTGAGATGGAAAAACCACAACGTATATCGTCGGGAATCAACGCGTATAATTACCTGCTGGTTATCCCCTTCAAGTCCCGCGTCGACGGCTTGACAAGAGGAGGAGTTCGAGCGGCCGTCTAGACTGGTGTTCTTCTTGAGAGATTCTCATTCGCTCTCGAGGCCGCCACACTCGCCTCCCCGCGGGCTTTTCCGTTTGCATCCCCACCCACGTCGTCCACGCAACGGTTTGATCGTCGTTGAGGGTTAATTTCATCCCTCGGAACTTCAACCGTTCGAGGAGTTAGAAACAAAGCTGGGCACACTCGATCATTTCCGAGATCGAAATCGGGCCCTGAGGCTGGAGGTGGAGGGGAGATATCCGATGTCTTGACTGCTAATGTTCTGCTACCCGGATTCATAGGACCATCTTTCACTGTAAGAGCGTGTATGGTAGTCGTGCGAACCATTTTGTGGCGTTACGAGGCGGGATTTGAATTGAAGAAAATGCGGTAAGCCGAGAATGGAAACTTCGACGGTGCATGGGCACGTACACTTTAACTCGTGGTCAATTTCTTCCCCTTATGGGTGGGGAATATTTTTTCCGTAAGTACCTTGTAGAATACGCCTTTTTTCTCCCAAAATTAATTTCCGTGAATGATAAGTATGGGATGAGTATTAATAATTTGGAAACGAAAGCAATGAGATTCAAGAAATAACAAGGCTAAGATTAAAATTATAGCTGTGGGAGGAAACTAGAAAAGGATCAACGGTTAACGTATTTGGATAATGTCATGGGTGAGGGAGGGCAGAAGTGTGGAGGCATTAACGTATGAATATCGTTAGGTAATGACGATGTACAAAGTTGCGAGTGTTGATTGCGGGCACCTTTAGTAAAGTTGTAAAGGGAGGACTACTAAAAGCCGTAATTTGGAGCGTAGTTTTAAAGAGCTACTTGAAACTTGGTCTTTGAGGCAGGAGGGCAAGTGTAGATTAGACTCTTTTGAGATGTGGGTGAGGAAAAGAATGGAAAGAAATTATTTGAACGGAAAGGAATACAAATAATAAAGTTCTCGAAATGGTAGGGGAAGAAAGACGGTTCCTGAAAGAAATTTGAATAAGACAGGGTAATTGGATACAGGAGTTACTGAGAAGTATTTTGATACTGAAAATGGCAATGGAAGGGCGAATGCTGGGAAAATGAGAATGGGGGAGGAAAAGAAGATGGATTTTGGATTGATTTATTGCAGATAGAAAGTATGCCGGCCTTAAGAATGTTGTTGGAATATGGAGTTTGAGTATACTTTGTTTTGCGGTAGTTGGGACTTAAGAATACCACAGTGTGTAGTATCAGGGTTCATCAAAAACCTACCCTACCCAGGGTTCTCAAAAACCTACGGGACGAATTTAGCGCAGATCTTCCATATTGCCAAATTTTCAATGATAATGATGTGCACAGTCGATGCCAATACTATCTGCAATTATGCGCGAGTTTAACCGGCGGTCTGAATTCGGCACTTCACGCACACGCCAGGAAAAAATTGTTACCAAAACTTTTTATACAAACTTGGTATTGCATATCTATTCGAGCAATTTGATGATGTGACATGGTTTATCATTTAATAAATAATCCCCTCATTCATTTGAAAAAAATCACGTTTAACTATCGATAAAATGAATTCCCTCTTATGTATTTAGTTGAATAGAGCTTACCATTGAAAATTGAAATGTTTAAAAGTTTCTCATGTATGTTCTCATTTACAGAAACGAAACGATATAAAGAATTTTTTGGGTTTGATGCGATTTAGTATGTGTTGTTTTAATTTATTTTGACAAATGTTGAAGGTGTAAGACTTTAGTCCACTCCATTGATTTGGAACCACTCTCTCATGCCTAAAATTTTATCTTTCATGTGTCGTTGAAATTCATTCCACAGATATTCTTTTACGCTTATGAAAAGATAGTAGTGACCCAAATACTATTTAATTTCTGATGTTCCCCATGTCAAAAAAATCTCTCTGAAGTTCTAATTTAATTCAATTTGGAGGAATGTTTTTGCCACTTCGTGAAAATCTATGACGTCGAAATTCGATTAATTCGAAAAAGTTGAATTTCGAAATTAGTCCAGATGACCTAGGATTTAAACCTGATGCACCATACGCGTAGTCTGAGGTAAAATCTTCCCTCTTAAAAAGATTTCGTAATAGATATCGTAGAGGGAGGATAGGGGTGAATAGCGTGCTTCTGGGTGCGAATTTCCGTTTGCTTTCACACTTCGGGCATCCAGTTCGTTAGATAAACGCGTCCCACAATTCCCTCCTCTGCTTTGTTTTAGCTTCTCTCTCCTCTTGGTGTTTACCCACCCTTTGGAAATATTCATTGGATCGGTGCATATAACTTGATTACTTTTTCAAGGGAGAGAGAGTTGACGAAGGGTGCGGGGGCGAAGGGGAGAGGATAGAAACGGTTCATCCATCCGGGCCGCGTTCACATTCGTCTGCATGCGCGAAAAGGGTTAGGAGGTGGGCGAGGCGAGAACTGCGCGAGGCCGTTGCTATGCGAATTTATTTATTTTCTCCGTTCAAACGGGGAGTGAGGGAATGTGCCATTTTTTCATTCTACCGCGGACGAATCGAGCGAGAGCGAGTGTGTTTGTGAGTGGCTGGCAACTGAATGTCCGCGTCTACGCCATATATGCCCTTCCAACCAAATCCGACCCCCAGGTTCGCAGTCGGTACATCTCTTCTCCATTTTTCTCCGTTTCACTACGTTCTCATTTCTCCCTTCTCCAGCCTTTCCTATACCAGCTTACCACATCGTATTCACAGTTACACCCTCTCTACACTTTATGGGAATGCGCGAACTTTATCGGCGTGAAACATATGTGATCTTCTCTATGCTTTACGGATTTCCTGCGGTCGAACGAATGAAGTTCCAAAACAGCGTGACAATCCTGCGTACGATTGTTAATTAATTATTATCCACTCTTTTCAAGTCATCCAGTGTAGTTGGTGCTTGGTAATAGAACCTTGGTTCGATCTAATTGATGTAAATTCGTTGCGTAGTTGTAAAAAAAATTTTTTTCCGTAGTGTTTTATTGTATGAGACGAATTCTGATGTCTACATCATCATCATTGGGCAAGTGCGTCCTTCTATCTACATCTTGAGGGAATGGGTGGTTTCGAATTAAGTTCCGAATTTTCTTTGTAATTAAGAAACTAGGAAAGGTTGTATCTAATTTTGCTACGGTTATTCATTATGCGAATAAAAAGAGACGTTTCAGGCGTTATATGGTGGAATATCATGATTAATTAAAATTGGCAATTTTCCACAAAATAAAATTTAATGTGACCGGTTTCAACGTTACTACATCATCTTCAGGTCTACATCTCACTTCTTCACCTTTGTGCAAATTTGGCAATTTTAATTACTCATCGTACGAGGTAAAAACGAGTATCCACATGAATATTTCGATACTGGTGCGTATTTTCTCTTGTTTTATCCTCGTGTACCTACATTTTATAAGCAGATTTCATTCATCCGGGGAGCTACAAAAATACAGTTGATATGTAAATATTAACAAAATATAAGCGTACCGGCTAAAATTAAAAAAAATTCCATAGATCTCAGCATTGAAATAGAAATTGATCGGCCTTATCGTATTAAGATATCGTTTTCCAATAAAAAATGACACCTTTTCAAGCTACCTGTAGGAATCCGTCGGTCTGTCAATTCCCGAGAGATCCCAGGACTGGTAACATCATTTGGGAGGATTGAGGCTTTTAATCTTCAGTAAACACAAAGGCCGAAGTTCTTGATGTCACCTAATTACGAATTATTCCTTCATATGTATAAATGAATTCAATTGGATTTATGTTCTCTAAATCAAATGCATGATTTGTTACATGTGATATGTTTAACTTAGATTTAAATTGTATTAATTCACATTAATTTCCTTGTTTTGTTTGAAAAAATGGAATTTGGAAGTAAAACGTTTGTTTTATAAAGTTTTATCCGTACAGAAACCGAAAATCCCAACGGTAACGCTGCTTTTTTTCCGAATGAAGATCCAATGAGAAACTGAAAGGTTTATTCAATGTTTATTGATTGAATTGCGTTGTGCATGATGCAGTTACTCGATAAATAATTTTTCGCTTTCAGTGGCTGGAGTTAACCGTTGTCTTTTTATCCAAACAAAGAGAGAATCAAAATTATTTGTTCACTTGTGTTCACTCAAAGAAATTCTTCTCCTCACTGGACATTTACTCAGTGTTATCTGGTAGAATATCAATAATGTAGATAATAGGATAATAGAAGTATTCAAAATCATACTGCGTGAATCAGCATCGGTAATCGCTACTGCGTGTTCTGCAGAATATCAATTGGTGTGCCATTTGAGTTGCAGGGTAGCATTGATAGCCGCGGTAGTATAATCCTCTCAAAGTGTCCTCTATATTCATTCTGGGCGTGACAGCCATGCATACATACATGCAGATGAACTCTAACCGGTGGCATTCTAGGAACAAATGAATTGTAATGTAATGCATAAATAATACGAGTAAATGAACTCTAGGTAGTGACATTACGAAATGGGAAAACTGTATTTAGCACAACACAATACAAATGGATAAAAAGCATTGAAACATATCATCATTAGTGCCAAGCTCATGCAGAGGATAGGATGTCTGGATGAGCTATGAAAGATGAAAAAATTAGTATTTTAATCTTTCATAATAATCAAAACTTAAATTTTTTCCGTAACAATATCAACTTCCTGTGCGGATCGAAGTCAATGAAACTAATGATAAATTGATCTAATGCATTAGCGGATTTTGCTCAAATTGATATTTTAATCTTCATTTTGTAATTTTGTTGATGTGTGTAATAATTTCCTAGCAATGCTCTTTTCTGAGGAGGCCATTTATTATAATATTCGAAACTTTGTTTCAGGCTAAAAGCATTGACGTTTATCAACTAAACTAGCAAAAAAAAGGTATAATATTATGAAATGTTAGAATTTTTAATTCATGGTACTTGGATGAAATATAGTACGATTCATAGCGATGGCAAATGCTTGCCGTCACTACTTTGATATATCTGAGAATAACGAGGTAAATTGCTTAATCAACGATATGCATGTATGAAATTAGGGAAGAAGGCACTGAAAATACATCCGATGATTGTTACGAATTAATAGCGTGTTCTATATTTTAGGATTTTAAAGGAGAATTGAAGCCGGTAGGGTAAAAACTGTTTTAAATTTTCAGTTTTACTTATCCAAATTCATTGGACATTAGCGTCGTGTAACCACTGGAAAAACGTCATTGAATACTTCGTTACTATTTCAAAAAATCTTTGAAAACGTATATGGTGTGATAGGCGATTTGATGTTTCTCCAATGATGCGAGAGGGCGTTCATAACTTTGTTTAAAAAATTACCTCGTAATAAGTTATATCATACATACATATTGATTTGGTAAGTCGTGTTTCCATTTCTTGACTTATTCTACGTTTGTAATATTGTTAAAATGAAGAAAGACCGTTAGGTTAATGCTAAAATCTCTTTCAATTGCTGATTGCAATCCTACTTTTCTCCACAAATCTTCCTCTTCCCATAATGATTCCTTGAAAGTAAGGGAATATCCACCGAAGCATGCCTCTAATCCTTCTTAAATATCTTTTCTTTGACTTGCCATCCTGTCTGATGCACTCCCTTGTGCTTATGATATTCCTCCTCTCAGTCCTCTCTGCCAGCATCATCCTTCTCCTTGTTATCTTCTCAGATCATTAAAACGTTTCCCGAAACTTTTTTGTCGCTTTGCATGGGCAATGTATGCATGGTGTGCTACTGCTTTATATTAGCTGAGCTCCGTGTACCCAAAAGAACGCGCGCTTCTCTTTCATCCCGCGTAAATATTGGAAGAATCGTCGCCGAAAAGAAATGGCGGTGAGCTTTGGAGGAATATCGTATAAATTGAACATTCCTCTTTGATTAAAATTTATATTCCAAAATTAAAATGATGTACAAAAAAAATGGTCGCGGGATTTTAATAGTTTCACGTGCAAAGTCTCTCCGTGTTCATCGATTTTTTTATCATTATCATTGTTTTTGTCGTTATCCCTATTGTGCATTTCTCATTATTCCTTAAGTTCTCATTCTAATTTTAGGGATTTAATTTTTAAAATTATTTCTGTGGTGTGCTTAAATTAAATCTCTGTGTAATCCGTACTACCCTTTTATTCAACCGACGGATTATTATCTTAAATAATTATTTTTAGGTACATCAGTTGCAAGTTTAAATCATAGGTATATATATATACAGTGTGAGTGCCCTTTTACGTGTTATCTGTTTTATTCTGTGTTCTATTGTGCCGTCCAAAAGTTATATTGCTCTCGTGAGTACTTCCGCATCATCGATATATATATATATATATATATATATATATATATATATATATATATATATATATATATATATATATATATATATATATATGGTCATTGATTGATATTCTTATAAAGTATTCATATCATAAAGGTGATCTTGATTTTAATCTGAATATGCCTAAAATGCAAATTAATAGATGACTCCTTCGAAGTTGCTGCGGCATCTCCCGCAGTTCTTTGATTTTAAAGATATTTCACATCTGAATGAAGCTGTGTTTTCAAAAATTTCTTCTTTTTTATTCAAATAGCCCAGTTTATATAAGTATTGTGAAAGTTGTGGAATATTATAAATTGGCGTGATCTTATTTACTTTTATGGCCACAAATCCTAAATCATTCATGAATCGGTTGCTCTTCTAGTGTTGAATCTTGACCTCCTCATCATCAGTGCGCACGTTAGGACTATTTATGTTATTTTTCAATTAACCTTCACGTTAACGGTAATAGTTTCAAATAGGAAAATATTTTCATGCTGTTTTCCGAGATTCTAAACCAATTAAGACTTATTCAAGACTCTAAAACTAATTTTTTCCTGCATTTGAAGTTAATGTTAAATGCAGGTAGCTTAACTGCAGTGCTCCGTCCAACTTCGGTGAATGGTGTATTATTTTCATCCATATCCTAGGCTTCGTTCGTAATTGATCGCTTTCTCAGAGTCAACTGACACGTTGGGCTCAACGCTCACACCGGACGTACTGGTGCACATCCTGCCGACGACTTGCACTCGTTTCCAAGAGGAAAGGAAAAACAAAATGTTTCCCCTTCCTCCCCCATGCCGCACGGGAAGCAGAAGTAAAATAAATAAATCCTTATACGCCAGTGATCAGTCAGCACCTACCTCCACCCACCTCACATCTTCCCTTCCCCCAGATTTCCCTTTGAAAATTCCGTCTGTGTGGAGTTGACATGCCAAATAAACCCAGCGCCGATGGGTACTCTTCATTTTCCCTTGCTTTTCACCCTCTCCGCCCGCGACGACCCCATCTCTTTTTTCCCGTCCTCCCCCTTTTCATTTATCCCCCACCCCACTTCCCTCCTCCCCCCTTCTCGCCCGTCGCGAACGGAGGATCGCACTGTCACGCCGGCCAATAAGAGAGAGAGGGAGAGAGGCGGAGCACATAATCCTATATCCCTACCGAAAGACTCCCTTCTCTTCCCTTCCCTCACCCCTTTTCTCTCGAGAAGATGGGTTTTCAAAAGATATTTCCACTTTCAAATGGTCCGTAGGTTATCGAACTCCCATCTCATATTTTTTTCGGTGGGGAGAGAGAAATATAAGAAATGACGCCTGCTCAATTATCCCTATTCATTAAGCGATCGGATTTTCCTTAGCGGGTGACGATCGGCCATTCTCTCTTTTTCGTGGGAAACCAGCCGTCGCCTTGGAAACTAATTATCTCTCCTTTTCTAAAAAAAACATGGTAAAAATGTGTGCTTGATCGATTCGCAAGACGAGGATCTCGCGTCTGATTTCAAAGCAGAGTTTTTCGGAGGGGAATTTCGATGGATGTTTCGGGTGAAAACGGGTTGTTTTCGCGCCACCTTTTGTGCTCCGTTGAGGAGAT